>JAHQIW010001371.1:0-153331 GCA_019055375.1 Parelaphostrongylus tenuis
TCGTGTCGCTTACGGATTCAACCCATCAACCCACTCAGTCCAGTACACCCCCCGTCCTACTACACCCAGCTCCAACACCGCCTAGTTTCCGGACTTTTTGCCCCGTTTGTTTTCCTTGTCACCCCCCCGTTCTTTTTTCGCTGCGGGGCCCCATTCCGACGTCTTTTTTTTTCCTTGAGTCCTCCGACCGTGTCTTTTTCCCCCTAACTTCTTATAATAATATTTCTCTCCCTTATACTGCCAAACGACGACTCCCGCGTCGTATGCAAACCCTATCATGACTTTACACCTGAACTGACATTGGAAACGGTTCTTCGCGACAGATGAAACATCGGCATAGGGGATCGTCGAAAACTACGCTTATCCAATTAGTTAGTCAAGTTCTCCTCAGAGAAGACATTGTCTGCCCTGTAGAAATATGCGTCTTTGTCTTTGTGTGAAACACAAATGGTTTCATCATTGCTCCCCAAGATTATAAAAAGGCCCTTTTCGAAAAAAGAACATTAACAGTAGCCAGAATTTGAGCTTCGAATAACTACTGAACATGCTCACGAAAAATCCCTGTCCAGCAACAAAGGGTGCCCGTTTAGTCATTTTGCTCTCGGAAAATCTAAATTAACTCAAAAATAAATCAAAATAATTATCTAGGAAGGCAAGTCACGCTAGGAGTCGAAAGTAAGTTACCTCAAACCAAGTGTTACGGTGGGGACATTCTCAGTCGTCGAATACATCAATTGAGCATGTCATTTGTCCTTCGCCACAGATGATCGTGACGATCGCACGATTTCAGAAATGCGAGCCTACAAATGATTTAATCTGATAAGGATATGCATATTTTGAGCCATAGGTCTAGTGCTATATAGGCGCCTATTTCGTCCTATTGGGACTCCTCAGTAGCACCCTCCCTCGGTTCCGTCGATCCCTTGAGGTGAAACAATCCTCCAAAGGAACCGACGCCGAGTAAAATTAAGCACCCAAAGTAGGATGATGCTATTTCCTGAACTTTTGTGGTGACCGGCAGTCGAGCTAGGTTGTTTTTAAAAGCCGTAAGCTCGACTGGCGGTCACCACAAAGTCAGGTAATAACATCATCCTACTTTGGGTGCTTAATTTTACTCGGCGTCGGTTCCTTTGGAGGATTTGTTTCACCTCAAGGGATCGACGGAACAGAGGGAGGGTGCTACTGATGAGTCCCAATAGGACGAAATAGGCGCCTATATAGCACTAGACCTATGTGCCTCAAGATATGCACTATCCTTATCAGATTTAAATTCATTTATTTGAGTGGGTCTGTAAAAAAGCAGTCGATAGCAGAAGCAACCTGTACAAAACTGTTGAAACTGAGTAGAACTTTAGAGAAGCTTTGTACGTTGTACATTTTTGGCAGTTGCTAGGTTATGTATAGTAAAAGGCCATCCAAATTTTAGAGACTTTACAGAACATTTGACCCCATGCTGTAGTTGAATGGATCTCGGTGGTAGAATAGTAGAGGAGGATAGCACGACGTCCCCTCGACAGAGTGAAACGCGGGGTTCAATCTGCCCCGCCTGGATAGGGTGTGCGTACGTACAACATTCTAAGATGTATGAAAACGCCATTATAAGATTCCGTGCTCTATGACCCCGCTCGGACTATAACCGAGGTGCTGGAGAAAAATGGTACCTACATATGTAGACGGCGGAAAAACTCATAAGCCGGTCTCAAATCGGCGAACACAAACTTTTTAAGGATTAGTTAGTAAGCATCCTGAAGCTCGAGTCTCTGGCTACAACCAAGTCGCCGGTTATCCGAGAACACCTGTTAATGGACGCTGTAGATCCAGAATAAAACTAAGTATCACAATAGACCTTTCGCCTTCATTTACCAAGAGTATAGAACACTGGTAAGCACGAAAAAGCATTATAGGTGCGTAGATAGAGAATCGTACGGTAATGTCAAAATCACACGTATTGCGTTGAAACTGTGGCCGTGCGGTGAAAATCTCCAACGAATAAGTGAAAACATTGAGTTTTGAAGAATGAGTGAATGTGCCTCAGTGGTGTGTGGGTTAGAGCACGCGTCCCGCATAGGACGAAACGCGGGTTCGATTCCGCCTGAGGCCGCGTTTTTTGTCACCATCAATTCTCCTAGGTGAATAACATCTTTCAAACGAAATCCCGATCGTCTGCCCGCAGCTCCGTGATTGGACGGTAAACAAGGCCGTCGAAAATGCAAAACTCGAGCGATTCTCCTTATAAATGATATTTCCAGAAAAAGCGACGTTGGATTCATTGGACTCACGAATATAGACGATCAATGATAGTCTAAAGAAAGAGCTCTACCCGGGCGAGGTCCAAAGCACAATCTTTTCCTCTTCCTACAGCGCTTAACAAAAGAAGCTTTTCCAAAAAAGCAAACACCTTTTGAATCCTTCGAAACTTGTGCAATCGAATGAGTACTATCACTCTAGGGAATAAGTTCTCTCAGCGATATATATACGAGATATAAAAGCAGAAAACACGTGGGTCGTGTGAAAAATAATTCTATTTCGGATTTTAGAGCGTTATAAAAGAGTGTTTAGAAAATCGACCATGTAGGGCTTTAGCCAGAGATTTAAGCTCTCCAATGACTACTAACACTCCTGTGAAAAAATTCCTTTCCAATGAGTGAGATCGTTTACAAATTTGCCGCCGTCTAGCCATATAAGTACCCCTCACAAAATAAGACTTTCAAAGCTGAAATCTCATAAAAAAAGAAGAAAAGACTGGACGTTGGAAACTCACTGGCATCGACTGGGCCCGCCAACACGAGACTTTCCAGTTATTTTATAATAAACTGCATATCTAAACAAACACACTTTTATAACCAAACCAAACAGTAGCAAATTCACTCGAAAAGCCGATGACACGAGACGAAATCGCTTCAGAAATCACACAAAATTCTCTATCTACTCCCCATGCCGCCTATGGCATTCGCTTAATCGATTTCAAGGAGAGTGCCGGAGGAGGGGATCGAACCAGCTTTGCTTTCTCATTCACGACACAATTAACCACTCGGCTACCCCGCTCCCGTTACATACAACAGCAGATTGCATTCGAAAAAAGAAAAAAAAGAAATAGACTAGAAAATGAGTGACGAGATTACCATTCTAACGAATCAATCAAAAGACAACAGCATGAAGAAAATCTAGGTGTTCGAACCGAGCTTGAAAATGATGATGTTACCTTCTGCCGTCATTTACTGGGTGGGATGTGGTTCACGAGCCACATTTTTATTATTTTACGGCGGTTTATGAAGTTTTCCCTTGATGAGAGGGGCGGGGGCATGCGGGGGGGGAGAGTCGCGCTTGCAAGTGACGGTGGGAGACGTGTGCTTCCGTCCCGATAGCCTGCTAGGACTACTATAACCAGTTGGCCACTTGGATGACTCGTCTTCACTGGTAATGCGATCCCCAGAATAGCTTCCGTTATTACCTCTCACGCAGCTGTCGTCCATGATGGTGGTCCGCTTCGAGTATGATGAATCCAAACTCGTTGCCATCGACGGATACAGGAGGCTGACGTTGGCCACAAACGCGTCCGCCCATCGTTTGGGTGGTCTCTTTCCAAGAGGACGCTTGCATTCTCTTGTAATCTACTCCGAAGCTCTTCTCGTCCATGTCCGTCTGATTGCGTTAGAGCCGCAGAGGGAGGGGGGGGGGGGGATGGAGCCGCTTTTTTCAAAAACATCAGCTAAGAGCAATCCGATATAGTGATTTTATTTCACTTGACGGCACGTCTAATCGTACGTCGTCGCCTACTCTATACAGGAGGATGTGTTTTTCATAATATTATACCTTCATTTCGATGTTTTATTAAGACCACGCTCAAATTTCAGTATATCTCTCTACTAATATTTTAGCCAACATGTCATGTGGTCTGTTAGATGGGCTGACTTATAGAGCTCGATATACGTGTTTCGGCCTTGACAGCCTCGTCAGTCGGGCAGTTCCCTTCGTCTTTAAACAATCCTTCTCGGGGCGCTCAGTCCCCTGTACTAAGAGTTGGCGACGACGATTATTTTACACCGTATGTCAAGTGAAATTGTCACCGAACACATAGTGTAGTGCACCCGGGGGTTAGTATATTTTCATAGTATTATACCTTTATTTCGAATGTTTTCATTGAGACTACGCTTAAATTTTGAATATATCTCTTTATTATTATTTGAGCCAACATGTCATGTGGTCTGTTGAATGGGCTGAACTTATAGAGCCCGATATCTTATAAGGTGAGACATCTTACAGTATTTCGCAATTGGTTCTCTAAAAATTTATTATCACTCCACACAGAAATAACAATGTGTGACTGCACTGATAAGATGAAAAACGCTCGATTATCACCAAGAGCAGAGCCCAATAGCGAGGCTGCAGTTGTTGGGACCAGCAGGGCAGGCACTACACACTGCACCAATGTTATAGATGTTCTGTCCGACAACGTTCACTCTGAAGAAATTCAGTCATTATCAAACAAGTCATAGGATTATCAAGATTCAAACTCTTACGGCTCTCTATACATGCACGAAGTGAAGTAAAATCCACAACATGCTTGAGTTGCACAGCCTACGTATTGGTTCGATCCCCAGATAACCTATAGAAAAATCAATTATCACCAACATTTAACTGTTCAGTAATATTGTGCGTTTGAATTTTATTAATAAAACCAGGCACATACTCAGCTATAGTCCACTTAGATATTAGTTTTCTGTGCATCTAACTCACCGACTGAATACCAAATGCGAACCTGTGAAACAAAAAAACCACCTCTACCGAAGTAGATTCGTCATTCAAGGATCTCAAATGTACTTGTCCCATAAAAGTATACTTTTGGCTAGTGTTGTTGAAACGCAAATGAGCAGAACCTCTCAAACAGAAGCACAAACCTTCGTAACCCTATTCACGGTTCTTCGTCGACGATTTCTGAGTTCACGTGTATAAATCATGTTGGAAGGGATGCCATTCATTGTGAGCTCTTTGTTGAAAGTTGCAATTGCCTGAAATGAAATGAATAAATAAAGAAAAGGGAGTTGGGTATGTCAGACTATGGCAACTTAAGATTGTATGTGCACAAATATCTGCGGCATCTTGAAGAAACGCTCTAAAAAACGAGGGTATATCGCTACGTCTTCGGTGGGCTTTTGGAAATAGATTCCTAGAACATACATTTGAATTGCACCGATAACATCTGTGGCAGTTGTTTCGAGGATGTGAATGTTTTCTTGGTAACCAGGTCGAGAAGCAGATGCTGATTGCCGTCTATCACACGATCTCACATGGTTGAGAGCATAGTTCTCGGCTGTGCAATCATACACCTAAAGTAGTAATATAAACAGGATAGAACATCAGAAAAAGTACTCATGTAGAAGAGGTGAAACCACACCAGCAAATCCATTCGTGAGGACGGTGGTGCGTTTTTCATTGCGATACTCTGCGTTCCTCGCTCGCCCTGTTGAGACTAACGATCTAAACAAGCCTTATCACTGAATTGCTGTTATATCCGCTCAACCAACTCTTAGCTCTCACAAATCTTGAATAGGCCATGTTTTTAGCTTATATTCGTCTAGTAAAGCACCTAAAATTATTATGCATTCCCAAGACTGTTTCTCTGAAAGCAGAGCTAAACGCTGTGCTTGGACAGTCTGTGCTCTTGTTTCCAGGTACACTTGTAGTCGATACTGTTGTCAAAGTTGAATTCAGTGATGGAGTCGACGTTGAACTCAGTAGTTCAGTCGAAGTTGAATTTAGTGGCACAGTCGAAGTTGAATCCACTGGCTCAGTCGAAGTTACGTTCAGTGTTGCAGTCGAAGTTACGTTCAGTGGTGTTGTCGACGTGGAACTCAGTGGCTCAGTTGAGGTTGAATCCACTGGCTCAGTCGGAAGTTACGCTTAGTGTTGCAGTTGGAAGTTGCGTTCAGTGGTGGAGTCGACGTTTGAACTCAATGGCTCAGTTGTAGTTGAATCCACTGGCTCAGTCGAAGTTGAACTCACTGGTTCAGTAGAAGTTGAACTCAGTGACTCAATCGTTGTGGTAGATAAGCATCCACAAATAATGCCGTAGAATACCAGGAGAGCTGCTAGGGACATTTCGGAAATCCTATGTGGTGAAGGCTGCGAACCGCTGCTTATAAACAGCCATGGGCGTCACATCTCGTTTGCGAACAGCTCAATCCATACACTACTAAATTTGAATAAAAAATAATCCACTTACGGCGTCAATCTAGTAAATTTCGGTTGCGTACTGTATCCTATCGAAATATTCGATTTAGTGCACTCAAGAATAAAAGGTTGCAAAAAAAGTGTTGCCGTATTATCAAAATGCAAAGCAAAAATCCATTTGACACCAACTAAGTTCAGACAAAAGGTCAATTAATAGTCGATGTAGTCTTTCTGTCCAGCATTCACGGAATGCCTTGAATCAACGCTAAGCTGCGCAAATTGTGTCACCATACGCCTTTCAAGTTTGTCGATGAATCTCAGAAACATTGAAACTAATTTGTAGTGGAAGTTATAGCACCAGGCGAATTTCTTGCTTGACATTACCATTTCGGAACGTTGTGTAGACAAGTGAAATATCTTTCAATGCGAACAAAATGAGCTTTTCTAATGAGCTCAAATTTCGCACTAAACAATGTGTAAAAACCATTTTCTGAGACAATAAGAAGTTTTTTTCTGCAAACCTATTGGATAATATAGTTATACCACTCGAATTGGACTGATTACATGAATGCGTCGATTTTTGATTGAATACCCGATCAAGCACAGTGCAACAATACTCGAAATGTATTTATTGTAGATAACAATCTAAAACCCCCATAATGGCACAGTATTCATGATTTCAACAACAACCTTCGTTGTAATGATTCAGCTTGAAAGTGCCATACGTTCTGGACTTTACGGTTGGGTTAAAAAAGTGTGTGTGATTATAAGACGTTTTTGGAAAGAGATAAGAGAAAAAGGCGGTGATTTTTATATTGTTTCGCCATCACTGCAGTTAAGAGACGAAACCGTCGAAACTTTAGTTTATGAATAAACTGCCCTATACCACTTAGAGTTTCGACTTAGAAGGAAATAGTGTGAATTGTTAAAGAATGCCGAGATTAATAAATAGTCGCTTTTAGAATTATTACAACTAATACGTTTTTTTTTCTTTCCTCTTATGTGAGCGACTTAGAATTTGAAGTGGTGCTGAATTCGCTTTCTCAAATTTCAAGACCTTCTTTTTTTTTGAGCAGTGTAACCAGTCTCAAATCCTTGCAGTGCTCTGATCATCCCTCATTCGCCGACATTATCACAGCTCCACAACAAAAGTATGTATTAGATAGCTTCCAACTCTTAGAAATTTGTTACATGTGCTTAAAGCTCTTCGAAATTTGTTAACAATATTATTTTCGTCTCTCATATATTATAGAACCCGTTCACAGATCACTGTTCGTGCTCCAGAGAGAGGAGATTGGAATAACTTTTGTCCAGCAAGGATTTTGAGGCTTAAGTCAAGTGTTGTGGAGGTATCAGGCTTTCTGGCAATCGTTCTGTACTCCGAATAGGTTTTTATGAATATTTATATTTCACGCGGTCTTGATAGCGAATCATATTCACAAATTCCCGAATACGCACCTACCAGTCGTATTTTTTGTGGTTTTTGAATAACTTTGTGTACTTTTTTCATTAAGAGAGTTAGAAAAGAAACCTGAGCAACTGACAGTTGTTGCCAGCATAAGTTGTACTCGACGCGTTTATATTTTAGTCAAACCAATACAAAACTTTGTTGCAAATGTGCGATTCGATCATGCTAAATTGAGGTGTCTGGAAATAGAAGGAACTATCGTACTTTTGGCAAGCAACTGTCGGTTAACATTTACGTTAGGGAGAGATCTAGAAACGTACAACCACACAGAGCTTTTTTGTCAGCCAGGTCGTCAATAATCATTCGAACTGTTGCTCGCCGTAGACTAAACATGGTTTTTTGGAGAGATGATAGCTGTGATAATTTATCCTAATTTCTTCATTCGAGCAATGATCCACTTCACTTAATTCAACTCGATGCCAACGAAAATTCCCACAACTAAAGTGCGTAAGTGTAGAACGTCGCGAAAGTGCCGAAATTTTAGCCAAGTAAAAACTTCTATAGCAACTACGCCTTAGATCAATCATTAAAAAAAGACTACGCGATATTTATTACAGGCTGAAAAACATCACATGGTGAATATTTGATGAAATCCTAAACTATCTACAGAAAGTTTTGTCTATGAAGGAAGAAGGAAAAATAAGTCTCTGAGAAATTCGTAACCAAACATCTGAAAGACGGCTAAAACCATTCTCAAGAACTGCGAATGTTATAACGAGGTTTGCGAGAAAGAGTAGGTTAATAAAGGTATTACGTTGCTCAAACCATCGCAAGGCATCGACTGTAGGTAAACCGTCAGTGATAATTTCAATTAACAAAAGCTTACCATTCTTCGACGTTCAATTCCTATGATAGGGACTGATTGGCCGAGAAACGAAACCGATGATGGCGAAACCTCCAAAACGCGCATCTTCTGTACTGTTGGAACGGATGAAACTGCAAGCAAACCTCGAAAAGACGGTTGAGGGCATTGTTAGAGACCACATATGAAAGTGTTAACGAAGCCTGCGAAAAACAGTCGACTAAAGAAGAAAAAGAATACGTGAACTATTTGCAAGGTTTTCAAAAAGAGCGGTGTCAGCTGCATTTGTTAATAGATGGTCAGTAAAACATTTGGCGTAGTTGTGTAATTATCTAAATAAACTTTGTCTAGGTATTTCTTTTGCATTAGTGGACGATCAGCTTCTTGAGAAACTGGCACAAAACTTGTGGTTTTATCATTTCGTGTCTTTCAGTTGGGTTTTTCTTCATGTACCCTATTAGTAAAGGAATCAAAGTTATTGCATGCACTTTCACTCCACGTCAATAAATCATATTAACAATCTAAATTCTTTCTATTTTAACTGCCACTTGCAGTGGTATGATGCTATAGTATACCCAATATGTGAAGTGCTGTGCAAAAACGTTTGCGTCAGCCGGGATTCGAACCCAGATCTCTCTCTTTCCGGGAGCGCATGCTAACCGTTGCACTACCGACGCTCGTTCTGCGCAGCACTCTTATTTGAGTGAGAAGAGTGAGATCTGGGTTCGAATCCCGGCTGACGCAAACGTTTTTGCACAGCACTTCACATATTGGGTATACTATAACATATTAACAATGTCAATGAACTTTTATTCGAGTGTTTATTAAGACCACGTTCAAATTTCAACAGATCCTTTCTTAATATTTGAGCCAACATGTTATGTGGTCTGGTAAGGGCTCTTGTACAGCCCGATACACCTGTTTCGTCCTTACGGAATAGTCAGTCGGGCAGAACCCGTCGTCTTTCAATCTTTTTATAGTAGATCTCTCGGAAACCCTACTTTCCCTACAGAAAGTTATTGAACACGAACGTATTGCACTCTATGTCAACTGGAATTTTCACCTAACACAGAGTGTGTACAATCGATTGCTCTTTGGCTAGTATTTATATCATATTATACCTTTATTTCGAGTGTTTTATTAAGACCACGCTTAAATTGCAATAGTTCCTTTCATTATTATTTGAGCCAACATGTCATGTGGTGTGGTAAGGGCTCTTGTACAGCCCGATACACGTGTTTCGTTTTTTACAGACTCGTCAGTCGGGCAGAACCTTCGTCTTTCGATGTTTTTATTGGTCAGTTCTCTCGGGAGCCCTACTCTCCCTAGTGTTAAGTGAAAATCTCACTTACATAGAGTGTAAAACGTTCGTCTTCAATAGCTCTCTGTAGGGAAAGTAGGGCTCCCGAGAGAACTGACTAAAAAAAGATCGAAAGACAACGGGTTCTGCCCGACTGACGAGTCTGCAAGGACAAAACACGTGTATCGGGCTGTACAAGAGCCCTTACCAGACCACATGATATGTTGGCTCATATAATAACGAAAGGATCTGTCAATGAACAAGTTTGAGACATTGAAAGAAACTCAGTCTAGATCTAGCTCAGGCAGTATAGCATCCTCGAGCGCTCGGTGCATGTTTCGCTTTTTTTGCAAACTCAACAAAAGCACATGCCATTCGACTACTCGCACCTCACAAATTCTACCAGGTCCTGTTGGATTTCTGAGTAAGGTTTCAAAACGGTCAGTTGAGAATATTGATATGCTCAATGTGTTTCACTTGTGTGAGAACCCAAAGTGTATAGTCCTAGAACTCATTAGTCCTTAGAAACTTGATTGGAGAATGATTTGACAAACGTGCTTTTGATCTGTGATTCCTACGTAGCATGAGCTCCGTCGTTCAACTAGGTAAGTAACAATTATTAGCATTCGAAAGAAGTAGCGTACCATTTCTTGTCTTCAGTTGTGTGTTGCTACTTTGGCTGTTACGTGGGCATAGGTAACAAGCACTCCAACTGACTATTTTGAGGCCTCGTTCAAGAACACAGTTACCTGTAAATGTACTTTGAACGTTTTCATAAGGTGTGTTATGAAAACCTACACAGTTACACAGTACAATGTGTGTTGCAACTAATAGTGAACATTTACGCAATATTCTCAAGTTGTGGACACTTTCAACTCTTCAATGTTTTTACTACACAGTATAGTATAATAGTATAACATAATACGTGCAATAGTAAAGTATAATATAGCATAGTAGCTTAGCATAGTAATTTAGTACAATATATAGTATATTAGTATGATAAAAGAGAATAGTAGTTAAATATAAATTATAATACATGTTGTTATACTTAGTTCAGTTTAAAAGTCTCATGTATATTAATGATATATAACACATACAAAATATGTAGTATACATATAATACGTATAGTACATACAACATATGTACTATACAATGTATTTGATATGCATAATATATTTTTTGGGGGCGCCGCGGCTCAGTGGCTGTGCTGCTCGTCGTCGCGTGAGTCGAGCCGACCTTTACACTCAACTCTCCCCGGCAGTCATTAACAACGCATTATGGAACGCCGCACCCACGCTGTCCTCGACTTGCAAGGGGATTCGCTCAGACAGTATTCCACGACGTTTAAGAAGAAAACTGAACAACAAACTAAGTGTTAGAAGTACTGATATCCGCACAGTGAAAAAAAAAGAAGCACTGCGAAGATCGATCAATAAAGTATCCGAAAAATTATTTTTTTTTGTAAATGACTTAAAGCTTAATGAAATTTTCAAAATACAAAATGAGGTTTCGATTTCTACTCAACTTTTCTGTTGACGGTCAGATATTCATAATTGAGCGATTTTTCGCGTGAAGTTTACTATTCTCATATAATTCTTTTCAAACTTTTGTCCCCTAAACTCTGTACTTCTTTTGAAGTATGTGGTTTAGGATGGACCTCGCAATCAAGACTGCTACGCGTTGCGATTACATTTTACTAGATTGAATACTATTTCATTAATCTTTCAACAACTATGCTTCTATCTTTATCTTCTTCTGTCAACAGACTGATAATAAAGAAAACCGCCCCAGCTGATTTTTTGTGCTGAGTTGTAGCGATGTAGGTTGATATTAACGGAATAATAAAATATGGTCTGATTAAGTGCGTCTGGTATCTAAGACAGGCGTGTTCACGGAAACGTCAGCAGTCGATTTTAGAGAAATGTACCATTCTAGCGCAACCTTCGGAGTGAACAACGCATGTTACAGTTTTCATTTTTCATGTCTAAGTCTAAGGAGAATAAGGTTTCGAATTATTACGCAATGTTCCATAGTCTGTTTGTGAGAATATGATCAATCTTTGCATGAAGATATCGTTGGGAGAGCTACTTCTATTGTCAGTTTTCTCTCTTCTTAAGAAATAGACTTTCATGGAATAAACGTGGTGCCAAGAAGAGCCTTACAATAAATTTACGTCGGTAGTGCAACGGTTCAGCATGCGCTCCCGAAAAAACTGAGATGTTTTTCAGATCCCGGCTGACACAAATGCTTTTGCATAGCACTCTACAATACTGGGTATATTATTAGATCATACCACCGCAAGAGGCGGTCACATAATTGAATTCCGATTGATTACAATCATTTCAATTAGCATTTTGAAATTCAGGTCCAAGTTTTCGCACCGTCTAATAATTTGTGCTGGCCATTCTGCCCAGCATGGAACTCGTATCACATCACTCCTAAGCAGATCCCAATACTTCGAACACCAAATTTGTCCTCTCAAATTCATCGCTTGCTTGAGAATTTCGCTTTCTTCATGAATATTATGGAATATTGGCCGAGACAGATCTTGGAATGAGGAGGGATAGCCAGATAGTGAGTTCTCAAGAGCGCTCCTTGAATGGTTGCCGGGAAATGTTGGAAGGATTAACTCCACGCCGAGCATCACTTACCTCTTGACCACCGTTTTCACCTCTGCCTTTATTCACATGGCTCAAAGATGCCATAAGTGCGAAAAATTTCTTCAGATTCCAAAAACTTGTGGAAAACTGTCAACTCTCGACTCTTATGCATGCATGTAATCAGTAATCTGATATCAAAGCTCCCAATAACCCTAAACTCCGAGTGAAGCTGACCAGAGCATTATTGTCCTGCCACTTCAGCTTTTGATTTGAAGGAAACTCTTTTCATATTTCGTTGTTGTATATGACACCAAGTGACATTATGTATTTTTGATGACAAGCAACTGAAATTTTGGAAATTACAGGTCTCGAAAACCATATTACTCACAAAATCGCAACGCATTGACACTCTTACTAACCGTTTGCATGTTTTTTCCACTCATACAGTAAAATTCAGTGGCAATTTTATATGACAGCTGACACTAGATCCACATGAAAAAACAATTATTTGGCTAACGCTCCGGCGACTTCGCCTTTGTCGGAGCCACGTTGATTTGACATGGTGCTACACAGTTGGTTGTCCTCTCAATGTGAGGATTCGTTGTCTCATCGAACAGAATGCACGCTTCCAATGATAATCACACACACAAATGGTTCCTTTCCACGTAGATAAATGCTCATCTATTGTCGCTATTTAATTATTCGTTTTTGTTTTGATGGCTATGTATTCTGCAGAAGCTGGTGTTTATATCAGCCAGCATATAACGATTCAGCATAATATTGAGCTAATCAACAACTGAACACATCTCTCTTTCATATTCTATTCTCAGTGGCTAGCCTTTTTTATCGAGTATGTACTCTAAAAAGGAAAGAGAAAAACAGAAGAGACTTTTGCTCACTCTGTATTGCTGACTAAACTGACTTATAAATGTAATGTTTGCATGCGTCTTCATATTTTCTTTGAGAATGAGGATTTATGTGCACATGTTTGTACGTATATGCCACAAATTGTATTTATGTATTTACGTGCATATGTGCCATAAATCTCGCTTCACCTATAAACCTAACTGAGTTGTATATCGTAAACGGTTAAGTGTCAACTCAAACAAGCTCCACTTCACCAAAGCCAGCCTGCTACGTTGATATACTAATTTCTGAGCATAGTCTTTGCTGAGATAGTCATGGCGTACATCCTCTCCCGCCTAATGAAAATAGGGAAAAGACTTGATATGGCATATCTGGTGCAACACGTGTCTCTAGAGTAGAGAAGGTTTCTTCTTGAGCTCGACGACATTGATGATGGTGCATGGGCGCCGATAGTCCGATGCAAATCACAGAAATTTGAAGCAAAAGTTTTAGGATATGACATATTTTGAGCCATAGGTCTAGTGCTATATAGGCGCCTATTTTCGTCCTATTGGGACTCATCAGTAGCACCCTCCCTCGGTTCCGTCGATCCCTTGAGGTGAAATAATCCTCTAAAGGAATCGGCTCCGAGTAAAAACTAAGCATCCAAAGTAGGATGATGGTATCACCTGACTTTGTGGTGACCGGCAGTCGAGCTTACGGCTTTTAAAATGAGCTTATACTTCTGCTATCGACTGCTTTTTTACAGACCCGCTCAAAATGATTTAATCTAATAAGGATATGACATATTTTGAGCCATAGGTCTAGTGCTATATAGGCGCCTATTTCGTCCTATTGGGACTCATCAGTAGCACCCTCTCCTCGGTTCCGAAAAGCAAAAGTTTTATATAATGATTCTACTTCTCAATATTAATCATAAATGTCACATTGGGAGAACATATCTGTGTGTGGAAGCCTTGAACGTACAACAACGATTCAGTGTCAAAAAAATATTTGTGATAGTGACAAGCTCGGATCGTATTGGTGTGTTATGGAAGCGAATAATTAATGCAATCAGTGTATTCGATAGATCATACACGATGTGAAAGAGGTTAAAAATCGCAGAGTTCGACACAAATAACACATTGAATCCTAGTAAAACTTAGTAAAATCAACTTGAGAAAATTGCTCAACACAGAACTTGGATTCATATTTGAGTATCACTGTGACGCGGTAGCAAACACAACTCCTTCAATGACACTCATGGTGATGATGATGATGATGGACGGTGGTGATAGCCATCGGGATGACAAAAGATCATCCAGAAAGCGTGGATGAGGCCAGGGAAATAGACGAGGATGGTTAGGAGAAGGTTGATCCAGATCACTGCAACATCGGTTTATGAGTGCAGCTAGTGGCTACAATATCTTTGATTGAGCAAATGCTAACGTTGGCGAAAAATCATACCAACTGAACTCAAGAAAAAAGTGTAAAAAGCCTAAACATGGTAGCCTATAAAGTGATATAATCGATTTTAATTGTTCAACGCAGTACATCTTTTATGTACAAATATTGCTACGCAACAACGCAAAGTTGGTTGTTAAATCTTCGGATGTGATTGAAGCTATGCTTTCCCGAATCCGAACAATAACAGGCAAGTCCGGATTCCTAGTAGCCCAATTAGCCATATTTGCAAGCTTGTGAATATTCGCATTGAAATGTCGAGACACCTTCGTCACCTGGGTAAACCGTGGTGATGTTGACGGAACTTTCCAAACAGGATTTAATAAAGGTTATTGTGATCATAAATAGGGACATGATGGATCATGTCTAAAAATGAAATACGTTTTCGTTTTTTGCTTCTCAATCAAAAAGTACGAAGACGAAATATCAGCTTACTGGACAGGAGAATGGCCAAAATACAAAGTAGAATAGTGCAGCACATTTTGATCTGAAATAAAAGTAATCGTATTCTGAATACAACTATAAACAAACTTTAAAGATAAGGAGGTACAAACAAACTAAGCCATGGACTTCGATTAGTAATAAACGTATTAGGTAATAGAAAACATTGAAGAAGTCATTTCCAATACGTGTTTCAAACAGATTCATTTCAAAATTACAGTAACTAATGATTTTGCACCAACGTCCTTTGGTAAAGTATAATAAAATAGCCTCTTCTTGAAGATTGGTTGAGATGCTTCTATGCTTGTTCCCACTATTACGAAAAGATTTTGTGGTAAAATCTTTCAGACATGAGCATTCCTTTTTTTGCTCCCAGCTTACAAATTGTATTATAACCATTCTAGACCAAATTAACAAGACTTTCAAATCTTATGACTTATGAAGTATATAGGTTTGCTTGATTACGTTATCTACAAGGCAGTATGTATTTTGATTTTGGTAGGACAAATAAAAAATAAAATAGGTTATATAAGCATCAATTCAAAAGAGTAGGTAGCATCTAATGCACTAGACGCTGTAAGCTAAATGGCATAGGAACAAACTCTTTGAAGGTACGGAATTTGTAGAACCATAGGAATTTATTAGGTCGTGGAACTTTTACAAAAATTTACTTTTTGACATTAATTTCTTTTGACAAGGATGCAATGCTGGTAGTCTGTCATAAGTAATGCACAGCTATACTGGAGGTGTTAAAATTTGAGATTTAACATCAGCATACATCTCAGAGCCTACGATACACATTCTAAGTCGATAATAATTCTGTAATCTAGCATATCTTTGTCAACAAAAGACAAGTCTAGCTATTTTACTATATTTTAGTATGGTAAAATTCTGATCAGCTGTGCAATACAAATTTACTGATGGCGATCCCAGCAACGGCTGGTGTGGTTGCATTTCAAAATTGTACACAAATTAGCCAAAATAAGTGAAAATTGATAGACGGCTGAAAGAGATCTAGTGAGTATGATTAATGTAATCTCTTCTTTAGCCTTGTTTGCTGTGATGAGCGTGGTGTGACGGTTAACGATTGCTAGAACACACCAAAACTCACATGCTTTTGGCGATGCAAAACAATTTCGTCCTGTTAACAAAAAACTGCTCCAACCTGCTTTTCTTGTAGTATCTTTATTAATTTACCATTAACCTGAACTCAACATAGATTATTATGAGAGGGTGATATGAAATATAGCATACTGATAAGAGAGAGACTAGCGTTGACTATGTTCTTAAAATAAACAATATTGACTCAATTTGTAGCATGATAGAGGTGATTGAACTTGTACTTGGTCCATAAAATGGCTAGCGACGTCCTAGCGATTTGTGGAATTAGCAATTTTATCGTTCCAGACAAATCTGCCTGAGGCTCCCTGGAGCTTCCGACTTTCTCTATACCACGGAAGTGAAAAGTTTTCTGCAGCCCTCTGGATACCAAATGACCCCTTTTCGATGTACCGATTGCCGCGTCGCGTCTCGGCTTACTGGGGCTTAGTCTAATGGGAGGACACTTCGAAACAAACAGGATACTTATTTTCCAAACCTTTCTTAATGTTGGTTTTCTTCACTACTTAAAATCATTGCTCTTTCAGCATCTACGTATAGTAGATCTAGGACAAATAAAAGGATAAAGCTCTCGGCGTTGAGCAATCCCTGAGGAATGCACCATGCATTCGTCTTCAATTTTTAACTTAGTTTGAGGTGAATGAATGCAGACCAGGTCTTTACAGTAACTCGTGGTGGCCTCCCGCTGTATCGAGTCATTGCTGTTTATCCTTCCAGACAAGTCCGATATCAGTCTGGTACCAATTTACCGACCGCGGAGGTATGGATGGCTTGATGAGCCATGAGAGCAAGATCGAACCATCAGCCTTGTGTGCGACGCAAAAAACCTCTAACCACTGCGCCGCGTGAGCTCTAGCTCTGAAATATTTTACTAAAAATCAACTCTTATTATTAGTATATAGTATTTGACAACTTGTCGCGACCCAGACAAACACTTCTAAAAAGGATTTACGGTGTACAATCGCATCGTAGGACATAAAATTCTACTCAGCATGCAGCATCACTTTTGACAAGCAATTGATAGTTGTATTGTCCAACAGGAATCGTCGAGATTGTTCGATGACAGGTAGTCTCTTCAAAAAATGATCACAAGACCCTCTTTAGTGGCGATAAAAATTCAAATTCCAATAGAAAACTACAACATTCATTCGAGCCCGCCCCGCCTGTCGGTCAGCGCTTCGAGTTCAAGCGAAACTTCAACGTGGCACGTTAAAGATTGAATTGATATATCCCTTTTCTGCAATTCTGCAATGACGTGGGAACGCCTTAGCTTGGATATCTCCAAAATTTAAAAGATCTACGACCTGTCCAGCACACTACGATATTCATGAAGAATACTCCTCTCTGCAATCTTCATCACATAATAAGAAAGAATGCATCAATAAACCTCAAACAGCATTAAAACAGCACAAGATCTAAGGAAGATGAATGCGAGGAAAGTAATCGAGTGCAGGAAGTGTGAAATCAGCAAAAATATGTGATCGCGGCACATGGAAAAGAATTAGATAATTGGTTGTTTCGAAAAACGTGTGCTAAAAGCTAATCTAATTGTTTCGATGAAAGGCAATCACTGGTAATTTCATCATGAATAGCAAGGCAAAACCAATAAAATTATTGCTTATGCAACTTATATAGGCGATAGTCTATAAGGGAAGGAGCCAAACTATAAAAGCTTATGTGACAAAATGGTGGGGTTTGACCAGATGAGTCAACATCCAGATATTGACACTTTCTACACTTTTTGAGCTATTATTGGTGACAAAGGTATTTTTTAAGACTTTGGAAAAGGAATTGTATGGAACGTTCGATTTGTATTACATTAGCGATCTCAGTCCTTCGTTTCGAGTGTTTTCTCAAGATATCGCTCAACTTTAGTACGGCTAATAATCATTTTTGAGCCACGCATGTGTTCTGTTCATATGGGCCAACTAGTCTGTGTTTCGACCTTGACAGTCTCGTCAGTCGGGCAGTTCCCTCCGTCTTTAGCCAATTTTCCGGGGCGCTCAGTCCTCTGTACTAAGAGTAGGCGACGACGATAATTTTACACCGAATGTAAAGAGGATTTATTACTGAACACAGTGTAGTACATTCGTTTGGTTAATATTTTCACAGTATTATACTTTAATTCCGAATGTTTTCTTAAGACTACGCTCAAATCTTAATAAATCTCTTTACTATTATTTGAGCCAACATGTCATATGGTTTGTTGAATGGACTGACTTATAAAGCCCGATATCTCATTAGTCGAGGCATCTTACAGTATTTCGCATTGGTTTTTGAAAAATTTATTATCATTCCACATAGAAATAACAAGGTGTGACTGCACTGATAAGATGAATAACGCTCGATTATCACCAAGAGCAGAGCCCAATAGCGAGGTTACAGTTGTTAGGACCAGCAGGGCAGGCACTACACACTGCACCAATGTTATAGATGCTTTGTCCGACAACGTTCACTCTAAAGAAATTCAGTCATTGCAAAACAAGTCAGAGAAATGTCAAGATATAAACACTTACGGTGCTCTATACATGCACGAAGTGAAGTAAAATCCACTACATGCCTGAGTTGCACAGGCAACGTATTTGTTCGTTCCCCAAATAACCTTGGAAAATACATTGGGTAAGTGTCATCAACATTCAATTCCTTAATAATACTGTGGGTTCAAGATTTACCAGCAAAAGTAGTTCACAAACTAGAAGATAGCCTACTACTAGAATTGCACAGTCCACTCTTTGTCTCAGCTGAGAACATCTGCGAGTATGTGGAGAAAAAACGCGCCATGTGAAATGATTTTTTGCATTTTAAAGAAGTCAAATACTATTGTGCCATAGTGCATAGCTTTGGCTGCAGTTGGTGGGCGGCAATGAATCAAATCTTTCAAAGAGAAGCACAAACCTTGGCAACTCTGTTCACGGCTCTCTGTTGACGTTGGCTGACATTGGAAGTATAAATCATGTTCGAAGGAATGCCATTCATTGTGAGCTCTCTGTTGAAAGTTGCAATTGCCTAAGAAAATAGAATACAGAGCAGGGAACTAAATGTGCTAGATTAAATGAGCTCAAGACGATACATCTGCGACTAACTGCGGCAGCTTACAGAAAGATTTTAGAAAATGACTCCTATTTCTATGTCTTTGATGAGCATTTAGTGATAGGTTTCTTAGAACACACATTTTGTATAGCGCCTAAAATATCTGTAGCAGTTGTTCCAAGGATATGAATGTTTTCTTGATAGCCAGGTCGGGACGCGGGAGCTGATTGCCGTCTATCACATGACCTCACATGATTAAGAGCATATTGCTCCGCTGTGCAGTCATACACCTAAAAGAACAACATGAGCGAAACTGAGGATTATAATATGCGTGATAATAGAAGTGACAAAACCCCACCAGCAAGTCCATCCGCGAAGATGGTGGTGGCGTTTTCATTGCGATACTCTCCGTTCCTCGCTCTCCCTGTTGCGACTACGATCTAAACAAGCATTATCATTGGATTGCTATTATATCCGCTCAACCAACTCATAGCTCTCGCAAATCTTGAATAGGCCATGTTTTTATTGGCTTATGTTTGTCTAGTAAGGCACCTAAAGTTATTATGCATTCCCAAGACTGTTTCTCTGAAAGCAGAGCTAAACGCTGTGCTTGGACAATCTGTGCTCTTCTTACAGGTGCAGTTGTTGTGCGCAGTGTTGTCGAAGTTGAATTCAATGCTGGAGTCGACGTTGAATTCGGTGGAGCAGTGGAAGTTGAAATTAGTGGTACAGTCGAAGTTGAATTCAGTGGTACAGTCGAAGTTGAATTCAGTGGTACAGTCGAAGTTGAATTCAGTGATACAGTCGAAGTTGAATTCAGTGTTACAGTCGAAGTGAATTCAGTGGTACAGTCGAAGTTGATTCAGTGATACAGTCGAAGTTGAATTCAGTGGTGACAGTCGAAGTTAATTTAGTGGTGCAGCTGAGTTACGTTTGGTGGTGCAGTTGACGTTGAACTCAGTGGCTCAGTTGAAGTTTGAACTTATGGGCTCAGTCGAAGTTACGCTTAGTGTTTGCAGTTGAAGTTGCGTTCAGTGGTGGAGTCGACGTTGAACTCAATGGCTCAGTTGTAGTTGAATCCACTGGCTCAGTCGAAGTTGAACTCACTGGTTCAGTCGAAGTTAAATTCAGTGGTGCAGCTGAGGTTACGTTTGGTGGTGCAGTTGACGTTGAACTCAGTGGCTCAGTTGAAGTTGAACTTATGGGCTCAGTCGAAGTTACGCTTAGTGTTGCAGTTGAAGTTGCGTTCAGTGGTGGAGTCGACGTTGAACTCAATGGCTCAGTTGTAGTTGAATCCACTGGCTCAGTCGAAGTGAACTCACTGGTTCAGTCGAAGTTGAACTCAGTGACTCAATCGTTGTGGTAGATAAGCATCCACAGATGATGCCGTAGAATATTAGGAGAGCTGCTATAGACATTTCGGAAATCCTATGACACGTGAAGGATGCGAACCGCTGCTTATAAACAGCCATGGACGTCACATCTCGTTTCCGAACACTTTAATTCATACACTACTAAATTTGATTAAAAAATAATCCACTTATAGCATCAACCTAGTGAATTTTGGTTGCGTACTGTATCTTATCAAAACATTCAATTTGGTGAACTCAAAAATAAAAGGTTGTAAAAAAGTTCTGCCGTAATATCAAAATGAAAATAAAAACCATTTGAACACCAACTAAGTTCAAACAAAAAAAATTAATAGTCGAAGTAGTCTTCTTCCACATCAAAACTATTCAACCAGATATTCAGCATTCACGGAATGCCTTGAACCAACGCTAAGCTGCGTAAATTGTGTCACCATAACGCCTTTTAATTTTATCGATGAATCTCAAAACATTGAAACTAATTTGTAGTGGAATTTATAGCAGCAGACGACCTTCCTTGACATTACCATTCTGAAGGTTGTGTAGACAAGTGAAATATCTTTCAGTGCGCACAAAACGAGCTTTCTAATGAGCTCAAATTCGCACAAAACATATTGTAAATCCATTCTCTACGACAATAGGACAGAATTTTTTCTGCAACCTACTGGATAATATCGTTATAACCACTTGAAATGGACTGATTGCATGAATGCGTCGATTTCTGATTGATTACCTCATCAATCGCAGTGCAACAATACTCGAAATATACAAACTGTAGATAGCAATTTAAAACTCCCATAATGGCACAGTATTCATGGTTCAACAACACCTTCGTTGTAAGTGATTCAGCTCAAAAGTGCCATGTGTTCTGGACTTTACCGTTGGAATAAAAAAGTTGCGGTGCTATTAAAACGTTTTGGAAAGAGATAAGAGAAAAAGGCGGTGATTTTATATTGTTTCGCCATCACATGCAATTAAGAGACGAAACCGTCGAAACCTCAGCTAATGAATAAACTGTGCTATACAACTTAGAATTACGACTTAGAAGAAAAAAGTGCGGATTCTTGAAGAATGCCGAGATTAATAGATAGTCGCTTTGGAATTATTACAACTAATACAGTTTTTTTTCTTTTCTCTTATGTGAGCAACTCAAAATTTGAGTGGTACTAAAATCGCTTTCTCGAGTTTCGAGACCTTCCTTTTTTTTTCTGAGCAGTGTAACTAGTCTCAAATCCTTGCAGTGCTCTTATATCCTTCATTCGCTGACATGATCACACCTCCACTGCAAAAAATATGTATTAGTTAGATTCCAACTCTTAGAAATTTGTTAACAATATCATTTCGTCTCTCATACATTATAGCCATCCGTTCACAGATCAGTGTTCGTACTCCATAAAAAGAGATTGGAATAACTTTTGTCCAGCGAGGATTTTAAGGTTTAAGTCAAGTGTTGTGGAGGTATCAGGCTTTCTGGCAATCATTCTGTATTCCGAATAGATTTTTGTGAATATTTATATTTAACACGCTCGATAGCGAATCATATTCACAAATCCCCCGATTATGCACCTACCAGTTGTATTTTTTGTGGTGTTTGAAATTACTTTCTGTACTGTTATCATTAAGAGAGTTATAAAAGAAACCTGAGCAACTGACACTTGTTGCCAGCATAACTTGTACTCGACGCATTAAATTTTTTGTCAAACCAATACAAAACTTTGTTGCAAAAGTGCGATTCGATCATACTAAATTGAGGTGTCTAGAAATAGAAGAAACTGTCGTACTTTTGGCAAGCAACTGTCGGTTAACATCTACGTTTGGGATAGAACTAGAAGAACTTTTGTGTCAGCCAGGTCGTCAAGAATCATCCGAACCGTAGCTCAACCAGATTAAGCATGGTTTCTTGGAGCGATGATAGCTGTGATGATTTATCCTAAAATTCTTCATTCGAGCAATGATACACTTCACTTCATTCGACTCGGTGCGACAACAAAAATTCCCACAACAACAGTGTTTAGGTGTAGACCGTCGCGAAAGGGCCGAAGTTTTAGCCAAGTAAAAATTTCTATAGCAACCTCGCCTAAGATCACTCATCAACGAAAGACTACGCGATATTAATTTATAGGCTAAAAATAACACATGGTGAACATTTGGTGAAATCTTAAAATATCTACAGAAAGTTTTTTGTATGAAGGAAGAAGGAAAAATAAGTCTCTGAGAAATTCGTAAGCCAACATCTGAAAGACGGCTAGAACCATTCTCAAAGACTATATGCGAATGTTTTAACGAGGTTTACGAGAAAGAGTAGGTTAGTAAAGGTATTACGTTGCTCAAACCACCGCAAGGCATCAACTGTAAGTAAACCGTCAGTGTTAATTTCAATTAACAAAAGTTTACCATTCTTCGACGTTCAATCCCTATGATAGGGGCTGAGTGGCCGAGAAACGGAACTGATGACGGCGAAACCTCCAAAACGCGCATCTTCTGCACTGTTGGAACGGATGAAATTGCAAGGAAATCTCGAAAATATGGCTGAGAGCATTGTTAGAGACTACATATAAAAGTTTCTGAAATATTTGCAAAGTTTTTCAAATGGAGCGGCATAAACTGCTTTTGTTAATAGATGGTCGCTAAATCATTTGGCGTACTTGTGTAATTAAGCATTCAAATAGACTGTGTCTAGGTATTTCTTTTGTGATTGATCATCTTCTTGAAGAACTCGCACAAAACTTGTGGCTTTATTATTTCGTGTCTTTCAGTTGGGTTTTTCTTCATGTACCCTATTAGTAAAGGAATCAAAGTTATTGCATGCACTTTCACTCCACGTCAATATTATACTAACACTGTCAATGAACTTTTATTTCGAGTGTTTTATAAAGACCACGCTCAAAGTTTAACAGATCCTTTCATTACTATTTGAGACAACATGTCATGTGTCTGGTTTCGTCCTTACAGACTCGTCAGTCGGGCAGAACCCGTCGTCTATCGATCTTTTTATTAGTCTGTTCTCTCGGAAGCCCTAACTCCCTAGTGTTAGGTGAAAATTTTCATTTGACATGGAGCGTGAAACGTTCGTCTTCGATATCCCTCTGTAGAAAGAGTAGGGCTCCCGAGAGAATTGACAAATAAAAAGTTCGAAAGACGACGGGTTCTGCCCGACTGACGAGTCTGTAAGGAGTAAACACGTGTATCGGGCTGTACAAGAGCCCTTACCAGACCACATGACATGTTGGCTCAAATAATAATGAAAGGATCTGTCAATGAACTAGTTTGAGACATTGTAAGAAGCTCAGTCTGATCTCACAAAATTTTCTTAAGCGTTCCAGAGGCCAGGTATGGCACCCTCGAGCTCTGGGCGTACGTTTCGGTTTTTTCGCAAACTCAACAGTAGCACATGCCATTCATCTACCCGCACCTTGCAAATTCTACCAGATCCAGTTGGATTTCTGAGCAAGGTTTCAAAACGGTCAGTTGAAAATATTGATATACCTCAATGTGTTTCATTTGTGTGAGAATCCGAAGTGCTTAGTCCAGAACCCATTAGTTCTTAGAAAACTAATTAGAAAATGATTTGACAAATGTGCCTCTCGATTCTCTGTGATTCCTACGTAACATGAGCTCTGTCGTTCAACTAATAATCATCAGTTATTAGCATTCGAAACAGTAGAGTGCCATCTGTTGTCTTTAATTGTGTGTTGCAACTTTGGCTGTTACGTGGGCATAGGTAACAAGCACTGCAATTGACTATTTTGAGGCCTCGTTCAAGAACGCTATAACCTGTAAATGTATTTTGAGCCTTCATGAGGTGTGTTTATGGACACCTACACAGTTACACAGTACAGTGTGTGTTGCAACTAATACTGAACAATTACGCAATATTCTCAAGTAGTGGAACTTTCAACTCTTGAATGTTTTTTGTACACAACATGGTATAACAGTATAATAGTGTAACATAATAAGTTCAATAGTATAACATAATATAGTATAGTAGCTTAGCAATAGTAGTTTAGTACAATATATAGCATAATAGTATGATAGTGGAGTATAGTAGTTTAATATATAATTTAATATATTTTATTATACTTAGTTCATTTTGAAATAAATCTCATATAAATTGATAATATATAACATATATGAAATATATAATATACATATGATACGTATAGTACACGCAACACATAATATATAATGTATATGATATACATAGTATATTTTTGGGGGCGCCACGCCCGAGTGGCTGTTCTGCTCGTCCTGACGCGAGTAGAGCCAAACCTTTACACTCAACGCTCCCCGGCTTTCCTCTGCTGCTTCCTAGAAGCTAAATGATCTTCTAATTTTATATATGAGAGCGGTAAGAGTATGCGATATACCGACCCAAGCGGGAGTTGAACCCTTATTCCACCCTTGCCGAGGGACGCGTGCTACGGTTACACCATCGATTGCTTAACACGCTTCCTTCGCTATGAGATATCAAAGCCGTTACCAACCAACTCAACGGGTTACGCGTACACGGGTACGGGTGAAACTTGGGTTTACCTCCCCCCGAAGTAGAATATCTTGCATATCAATCAACTCGCTTCAAAGGCGAATAGATAATACCCTTATATTCTACTGTTTTTTGAAACCTCACTTGAAATTAATACATCCTGACAGGATATTTTAAGCCTTTCATGAGGTCTTATATGGGACTTATTCAGTGCAATGCTCGTGTTTCGGCCTTGATAACTTTGTTAGTTGCACATTGTCTTTTGTCTCGGGCTTCCTTCCGGGGAGCGAACCTCTTACACAGAGGAGACGGAGACTTACTATGTTTCAGAAAAAATCGAATATAAATGTATTATTACGAAATTATCACTCTTGAGCGATCCACTGTTAATCACTGGAACGCCCGGCGACCACGTCAGTGGAAATGCAGTGATATGCTGCCCGTGGGTGAAGTGATGTTCACTTTACACATAGCGCAACGCGTTCGCCGACGACTCCTCCATGAAAGAGGGATGTGTTTCCACCAAGAGGATTGGTTGAGACGAAAGGCCCAGTGCATCTGACGAGGCTGTCAAGGCCGAAAAACGTGTACTGCACTGCATAAACGTACAAAAAGACCTCATGAAAAGTTTCAAAGGTTCTTTCACGAATAAATAATACTTCCCAAGAGCGGGATGAAGAAAGTTAAATTGGCAGAGAACGCTCACCTTTTCACGTTTCGTGGAAAGAGGCGACTCATACATATCGTAATAACTCAGCTGTAGTGGCGGAGATCGAAACATTTCCGATTTCACACTAGACGATGAGGTTTTAGTGTCCATTATGCACCCTAAACAAAGTGGAAAGCATTCTTTAGAAATTCATGAAAATTTCACACTTTCTGGAATACGACATTAGCGAAGTAAACAAAAACAGACGAGATAATTGACAAGAATTAGACAGAGAAATGACAGGTGAAATAAAAAAAAATAAAGGATGAAGCTCTCGGCGTTGATCAATCCCTGAGGGATGCGCCATGCATTCGTCTTCAGTTTCCTTTGACTTCGCTCGAGGTGATTGAATGCATAACTGGCCCTTACAATGACTCGCGGTGACCTCCCGCTGAACCGAGTCAGTGCTGCTATCCTCCCAGACAAGTCTGAGACCTGCCTGCTACCAATCCACCGATCCCGGAGGGTTGGATGGCTTGGCGAGCCATGAGCACGAGATTGAACAGTTAATCTCGTGTGTGACGCAGAGCACCTCCAACCACTGCGCCACATGTGCTCACAGGTGACAAAGGCACTATAAAATTCTAGGAAATTCCGAGTACTGATTGGATCGTCCGCTAACGTGCCCGTCGAACGAAAAGATACGATATAAAAATATATACTATAAGGATACACAAATCCCAAATCATTTTGTTTGACCGTCTATTGCGGTATTATGACGTTTCTAGAAATCCAATGATGTAGAGTGGTGTGCAAAAACGTTTGCGTCAGCCGGGATTTGATCCCAGATCTTACTTCTTCTGGGAGCACGTGCTAAGGAGTATGATCTGGGTTCAAATCCCGGCTGACGCAAACGTTTTTGCACACCACTCTACATCATTGGATTTCTAGAAACGTCATAATACCGCAATAGACGGTCAAACAAAATGATATCGAAATTTGATACTTTTCCAAAGTTCGTAATAGTAGAAAACGCTACTAAACCAAAAAAAGAAACCCACAAACCCAGAAAAACTAAAAGCCAAAACCCAAAAAAAACACCAAATGAAACTAAAGAAATTTAGATCAAACTGTCGAGACCGACTACACGGGTCAGGCCGTTGACGGCTGGCGGCTGACAGATCGGTGCGCTATAGCGTAGAAAGAGTGATGTGCAAAATGGGCGTCATTAGTGTAACGGATAGAGAGCACGCATTCCCGGAAAGAGTGAGGTGCGGGTTCTAGTCCGCCTGAGGCGAAAGTTTTGCACATCGCTCTACATCAATGGGTATATATCTATAAGATGATTATTTCAAAGTTTGGAAAGAAACTGAAGGAAAAGGAAAAAAGAAGGGGAAAATGAAGTTTTACGAGCGCGGGCACGAGCCACTTCACATTCAACGGAACCACAGCTGATTTACGCAGTTCGGAAACGGTTAGGCACAAAATTTTTGAATAAAAAAAACCAAAACCTAACTATACGTATGATCTTCTTTTAAGTCAAGTGAATGATAAGTAGCAAATAAAGAAACGAATGGAATAAATAAGGAAAATGTAATAAATATTAGACATTCTACCCACCTGTCCTCGGGATTGCAAAGAGAGTCGCTCAGGCAGTACTCTAGGAATTTAAGAAGAAAACTAAACAACAAATTGATTGCTAGAAGTACTGATATCCTCACAGTGGAAAAAGAAACACTGCGAGGGTCGATCAATAAAGTGTCTGAAGTGTGAATGTTTTTTTTTTGTAAATGACTCAGGGCTTGATGGAATTTTCATAAAACAAAATGAGGTTTTCTATTTCTACTCAACTTTTCGGTTGACGGTCAGATATTCATAATTGAGCGATTTTTCGCGTGAAGTTTACTATTCTCACATAATTCTTTGAAACTTATGTACACTAAACTCTGTACTTCTTTTAGTATGTGGTTCAGGATGGACCTCGTAATCAAGACTGCTACGCGTTGTGATTACACTTTCATTAGATTGATTACTATTCATTAGTCTTTCAACAACTAAGCTTCTATCTTTATCTTCTTCGATCAACAGACTGATCATAGTGAAAACCGCCCCAGCTGATGTTTTGTACCGAGTTGTAGTGATGTAGGTAGCATTAACGGAATAATAAAATATGGTTTAATTGAGTGCGTCTGTCTCTAAGGAAGGGTAGTTCACGGAAGCGTCAGCAGTCGAAGAGAATTATTCTGTAGCAAAGGCACCACCAGAGGTATCGGTGGTTCGGTGGTAGAATGCTCGCCTGCCACGCAGGGTACCCGGGTTCGATTCCCGGCTAATGCACCAAAATTGTCGCAAAGACAGCACCACAGGCATTGTGAATGTTATCGTAAGCGACAGTGTCATGGTAAGTGGTGATGTTATTGTAAGTGATAATGTTATTGCAAGTGACAATGTTATTGTGAGTGACGATGTTATTGTAACTGACGGAGCATGACTAAGCGGCGGAGACCTTTTGGGGTTGCTATGTTCGCCCCGAAGCATAAGCACAGGCTACGAGATCCAGTGGGAGAGTCTTTAGTGTTAGCAGTGAGGTCGCTACTGATTACATAAGGGCAGAATCCCTAAACCGCGGTGTTGGGCCGAGCATAGCCTAAGTGAGTTTGCTCCGCCACGTTGGTGATATGTTCCGCTCACAATTCTATTGATCTGAGTTGTATGAATGCAGCCTTATGAAAGCTATTAGTTATACGACAACGAGATTGTGTGGAGAAGCATTGATGGATTAATGACGATTTGAGATGAGGTGGTCTGGATGAAGTCAAACGAACGTTCGGACGATGCCCCGCGATCGGACTGACTGTTTGAGGTTGGTGGCAGCTGGGTGCCGCCCTCGCCACTTGGACCATTTCTGTCTAAGGTCCTGGAACCTCTGCGATACGATTTGCTCTCTCAGGTTGTGGACCATTTGCGTTGCCTAAATTATCATGTAATTCCCGAAAGGTAGCAAAACTCCCTGGGAGGTTTGCTATATGTACCATCCTAGCCGCAAACCTTCGGAATGAACAACGCATGATACAGTTTTCATTTCTCATGTCTAAGTCTAAAGAGAATAAGTTTCGATTTATTACGCTATGTTCCTTATTCTGTTCGTGAGAATATGATCACTCTTTGCATGAAAATATTATTAGAGAGCTACTTCTCATGTCAATTTCACCTCTTCTTAAGAAATAGACTTTCATGAAAGAAACGTTCTGCCAAGAAGAGCCTTACAATAATTTTACGTCGGTAGTGCAACGGTTCAGCATGCGCTCGCGGAAAGAGAGAGATGTGGGTTCAAATCTCGGCTGACACAAATGTTTTTGCACATGCACTCTACATTATTGGTATATTATAAGATCATACCACCGCAAGAGGCGGTCACATAATTGAATTCCGATTGATTACAATAATTTTGATTAGCATTTCGAATTTCAAGTGCAAATTTTCACATAGTCTATTAATTTGTGCTGGCCATTCTGCCCAGCATGAAACTCGTATCACATTTCTCCTAACCGGATCCCAATACTTCGAACACCCAATTTGTCTCCTTAAATTCATCGCTTGCTTGAGAATTTCGGTTTCTTCATGAACATTATGGAATATGGCCGGACAAATCTTGCAATGTGGAGGGGTAGCCAAGATAGTAAGTTCTCAAGAGCGCTCCTTGAATGGTTGCCGGGAAATGTTGGAAGGATCAAGCCAACACCGAGCATCACTGATCTCTTGGCCACCGTTTCCACCTCTGCCTTTCTTCACATGACTCAAAGATGCCATAAAAGCAAAAAATTTCTTCTAATCCCAAAACGTTGTGGAAACTGTATCAAAGCTTCCAATAACCCTAAGCTCCAAGTGAAGCCGACCAAAGCATTATTGTCCTGCCACTTCAGCTTTTGATTTGAAGGAAACTCCTTTTATATTTCGTTGTTGTATGTGACACCAAGTGGCATTGTGTGGTTTTGATGACAAGCAACTGAAATTTTTAGAATGATAGGTCACGAAAATCATATTACTCACAAAATTACAACGCTTTGACACTCTTACTAACCTTTGCTATTTTTCCTCATACGTACACTCATGGCACTTTTATATGATTTCAAAATTACAACGCTTTGACACTCTTACTAACCGTTTTGCATTTTTTCCACTCATACAGTACAACTCAGTGGCACTTTTATATGACACCTGACACTGGGTCCATATGAAAAAACTATTATTTGGCTAACGCTTCGGCCACTTCGCCTTTCTCGAACCACGTTGATCGAGTTGATGCTACACAGTTGGCTGTCCTCGCAAGGTGAGGGTTCGTTGTCTCATCGATCAGAATGAGAAATAAAGTGTAACTCGAATCCAATGATGTTCACACACCAAATGGTTCCCTTCCACGTAGGATAGATGCTCATCTATTGTCGCTATTCAATTAATCGTTTTTGTTTTGATGGCTATATATTCTGCAATAGCTAGTGTTATATCAGCTAGCATATAGTGATTCAACATAATATTGAGCTAATCAATTAAGTGAACACATCTCTCTTCCATGGATTACTCTTAGCGGCTGGCCTTTTTTACCGGGTATGTTCTCTAGAGGTGAATTCATGAGACAGTTTGGGCTCACTCTGTGTTGCTGAACTGACTTATAAAGTCATTATGCATGCATGCATGCGTAATGCGTATTCATATCTTCTTTGAGAATGAGGATTTTTTTAACTATGATTGTGTCATAAATCTCGCTTCACTAGAAACCTGACTAGTACATTGTAAACGGTTAAGAGTCGACTGAAACAAGCACTACATCACAAAAGCAATCCTGCTACGTTTGATATACTTATTTATGAGCATAGTGTTTGCAGAGATACTTATGGGTACATCCTCTCCCGCCTAATGAGAATAGTGAAAAGACCTCACATGGCATATCTGGTGCTGCACGTGTCTCTTGAGTGGAGAAAGTTTCTTGCTGAGCTCGACGAGATTGATGACGGTGCACAGGCGCTGGTAGTCCGATGCAACTCACAGAAAATTAGAGCAAAGGTTCTATTTGACAATTCTATTTCTCAATGTTGATTAGAAAAGCCTCATGGGAGAACATAACTGTGTGTGGAAGCCTTAAACGTACGACAATGATTCAGTGTCAAAAAAATATTTGTGATAGTGACAAGCTCGGCTCGTATTGGCGTGTTATAGAAGTGAATAATTAATGCAATCAGTGCATTCGACAGATCATTTACAATGTGAAAGAGGTTGAAAAGCGCAGAGTCTGACACAAATAGCACATTGATTCCTAGTATAACTTCATAAGATCAATGTGGAGAAAATTGTTCAACGATTGTTCAACACAGAGCTTGTGTTTATATTTGAATATCACTGTGACGAGATAGCAAACACAACTCTTTCAATGACACTCGTGGTGATGATGATGATGACGGTGGTGATAGCCATCGGGTTGACAAAGGATCACCCAGACAGCGTGGATGAGGCCAGGGAAATAGACGAGGATGGTCAGGAGAAGGTTGATCCAGAACTGATCACTGCAACCTCGGTCTATGAGTAGAGCTAATGGCTGCAATATTTTCGATTGAGCAAGTACTAGCGTTGGCGAAAAATCACACTAAACTGAACTCAAGAAAAAGTGTAAAAAACCTAAACATGGTAACCTATAAAGTGATATAATCGATTTCATTTGTTCAACGCAGCACACCCTCTATGTATATATACTGCCACGCAACATCGCAAAATTGGTTGTTAAATCTTCGAATGTGACTGAAGCCATGCTTTCTCGAGAGATTCGAACAATAACGGGCAATCGCTGGTTTCCTATTAGCCTAATAAGCGGTATTTGTTAGTTTGTGAATACCCGCATTGAAATGTCGAACACCTTCCCACCTGGGTAAATCCTGGTGGTGCTGACGGAACTTTTCCGAACAGGCTTAATAATGTTTATTGTGATTAAAATGGGACATGATGGATCGTGTCTAAAATGAATTTCGTTTTTTGCTTGTTAAATAAAGAGCACGAAGACGAAATATTAGCTTACTGGACAGAGAATGGCCAAAATACAAAGTAGAATAGTGCAGCACATTTTGATCTGGAATGAAAGTAATCGAATTCTGAATACAACTATAAGCAAACATTACAGATAAGGAGGGCAAATAAACTAACCCTTGGACTTCGATTACTAATAAACGTATAAAGCGTATAATAAACGTAAGAGAAAACATTGAAGAAGTCATTTTCAAAATGTGTATCAAATAGCGGCATTTCAAAATACAGTAACCAATGTTTTTGCAAAAACATATTTGGGTGAAGTACAATAACAACAGCCTCTTCTTGAAGATAGGTTGAGATGCTTTTATAATTGTGTCTACTATTACAAAAAGATTTGTGGCAAAATCGTTCTTACATGAGCATCCCTTCTTTTTGCTCCCAGCTTACAAATGGTGTTATTACCATTCTAGACAGAACTATCAAAACTTTCAAATCTTATGACTTATGGAAAATATAGGTTTGCTCGATTACGTTCTTTACAAAGTGGTACATATTTGGATTTTGGTAGGACAAATAAGAAACAAAAAGGTTATGTAAGCATCAATTTAAGAGACTTTGTAACATCCAATGCACTAGGCGCTGGTAAGCCACATGGCATATAAGGAACAAATCCTTTGAAAGTACAGAGTTTGTAAAACCAAGGAATTCAGTAGGCCGTGGAACTTTTACACAAACTTTAGAAAACACCAAAAACTACGTTTTTCCGGTGGGCTGGACTGGGAGAGGATAATGGAAAAGTACCCCATTTTTCAGGAATGTCTTAGAATAGTCGTTGAGTTCATCTTGCATCTCGAGGATAGCCAAGCTGGAGTGTTCCGTGGAGTGTTTCTAATTATCGTCAAAGAGTTGTGGTTTGGGGATCACTCCAGTGTCGAACTGTGTCAAACATCACTAAACACTCGACAATCGCGGCCACCCGAAAAATGCATAGCTCGAGTCATGCAGTTATCGGCAACTGGTGATACAGGTAATGTAAGCCTGTACATTTGATTCCATGAACGCTCAACACTTTCTGTAAAATCATTATAACATCAGGAACTATTGTTTCATTGCTAGATTTGACAAAAAAGTGGCAAGTGCCAACTTCTTAGCTGATTTCATCTTTTCAGTACCTGGAAATTCAAATTAATTACAATCTATTGAGAAAAATACTTTTAGAACCTTAACAGAAACACGCTTGGATTGCAATAAATTGCCGTTTCTAATCTTGAAAATATGCGAACTCAGTTAAAACGCCAGCTTTTTTCTGTCAATAAACACTTTAATATACACCAACAATCACTGCATTGTTGATCAATGTCGGGCTTTTAAGAAAGTCGGTTTCAGAAATTTCTCCAAATCAATCCACTTTCATACAACATGGCGGCTTAGAGAGTCAGCAAAAAAAGCGCCTACATTTGATAAGTTCACTTTTGCGTGGCTACCGTATAACTGATAAGCATCTAAGCAAATGAATAGATTACGGTATAGATAGACTGCCTTTGCATTGCTGGGCTCTCTTGCTGTGGCAAAAACGTGATGAGTTGCTTCTTTCTTGAGGAATTCCTTCACAAGTCCCAGACCAATACCACGATTTGCTCCGGTCACGAACACCGAGAAGGGCGCCATCGCCAATCGATATCTATCAATAAACAAGTATTAAACGTCTCAAGTTGTCAACAGCACCTTTGGTAAGTAATCGATTACCCGAGTAAACACACTCAATAAGATGCTTCACTGTCGCAAAAATAGAAGCCGAGCGAGAACGACAGGATTGACAACTAATCAGATTAAATGACTCTCACTAATCTAAATAAGGTGGGATGAGAGGCGTATAGATAAAGAAAAAGGGTAATAAATGCGCTTGCTTTATAATAAGAGGGCTCTGTTGTAGAAACACACGCTATCGAGGAGCAAATGAATGAACGACCAGTTTCACAGGAAAATGAATTTCCATTGCATTCTGATTAATCAATCAAAAGCCTGAATCTTCGGGTACTACGCCAAACGGTCGTCTTTGAAAAGTGTTTTTAATATAGGAAACGAACCTTTTCTATCGACCGGTTTTTATAGACCCGCTCAAAACGATATAACCTGATAAGGATATAACATGTTTTGAGCTGATAGGTCTAGTGGTATACTGAGTATCACCTGCGTTGATCGTCGAGTGACTCGAGCGGATACCAGCAACTCTTCCATTTTTCCCTATCGCGTGCACGAGTAGCCTAGTGGGCCCTCCTCGCTCTAGGGATTCGCTGAGCATCCTATCTTTCTGTTATTGCTTTTGTGAAGAAATCGGACCAACGGGTCGGTGCTCTTCTTGTAGAGCGCTTAATGTCCCGAGGAATCCAGTGGGTAACGGCTCTCGTCCTTCGGTTGTCGTTGAAGCGCATCACGTGTCCGGTCTCTGATTTTCGATCGTTGACGTAGGTTGGAACTTCGAATCCTTTCTCTCATTTGCGAGATAGGGGATAATCCTAGCATCGACCGTTCGACTGAGCGTTCAATAACGTCAAGTGATTTTTCATCTTGCTTACATAGCGACCAGGTTTCTGCTGCATACGTTAGGGCACTGATAATCGTCGAGTCGAAAAGGAGGGCACGGAGTCGGATGTTATTTGTCCTCTTCACTACATGTTCGATGGTCTTGAACGTTCCCCAAGGCGCTCGTTTCCTCTTGCTCAGCTCTGGAGCTAGGTCGTTCATCATGTTGATTTCACGACCTAGATAGAAGTAACTGGAGCATTCGGAGATTTTCGATCCGTCGAGCGTGAACGGGGCAATCAAAACCCATCCGCTCCTCATAGACATCGTCTTCATTAGATTTAGTTAGAGAACATTCTTCCCACAAGCTTTGGCGGAATTCTTCAACATTCGCTCCGCTTGGCTGATGCTTGGTGTTACGAGGACGATATTATCAGCAAAGCGAAAATGGGTCAATTGTCGACCGTCAAATTTCACTCCTACATCGACCCATTCTAACGTTCGCATGACGTTTTGTAGGTTGGCAGTGAATAGTTTTGGCTAAATTGTATCGCCTTGTCGAACCCCTCTTCTTACGTCAATGGTGATATTGTTGTAGAATGGAGATATTTTGGTCGTGAAATCTTTATAAAACTCACGAAGGATCATTGTGTACTGAGTAGGGACGCCCTGGTTAACCAGAGCCTCTGAAACCGCTTCTATTCCCACTGAATCAGAGGCTTTCAGATCGATGAAAGTGAGACAGAGTGGTTGTTTGTACTCTCGTGAAACTTCAATAAGTCTTGTTATCGTGTGGATCTGGTCTATGGTACTAAATCCCTTTTGGAATCCTGCTTTTTCGCATGCTGCCCTTCGTCCCGTGTTCTGTCAATCCTGTTTGGAATGACTCGAGTGAAGAGTTTATAGATAACGGACAGTAAACAGATTGGGCGATAATTGCCCATGTCGTGAAGGTTGTCCTTTTTGAAGAACAACACGGTCCTGCTGGTTTTCCATTGAATGGGGACTTAGCATTCTGACAGGTAGCGAGTGAAGAGCCGAGCCAGGGTGTTAATGAGAACAGGCAATTCTTCAGGTGTTCTGGTCTAATCCTGTCTGGACCGGATGTTGTTCTGTTTTTCACCGGCGATATAGCACGTCGGATTTCGGAAGGGAGGACCGGTGGGACAACATATTTGTCCTCTTTCAATTTGTATGACGGTAAGAGGACATGGCTAGCGAAGAGATCCGAGTAGTATTGATGGATGATTCTTTCCATAGCCCTTCTCGAAGCTGTAAGCGGCGCGTCAGGGCATTGGACTGCAATCATCTTGTTCTTATAATGGGCGAAGCCTCGCTGAGCTTTGCGAATGCTCTTCCCAGCTTCTGCCATGACTGCTGCTCGCCCACCCACATACTTGCCTAACAACGACTCCCGCGTGGGTGAAACTCTGTCTTACTTTCCCTGATAGACTGCATTGAAACGGTTCTTCCCGAAAATGAACATATCATGTGAAATCGTCGAGACTTACGCTATCGATTGTTTAGTCATAGTTCCAGAGAGCATTTCTGCCCTGAAGAAATATGCGTGTGTGAAACACAAATGATTTCATTCTGCTCCAGAGTCATAAAAAGGCTTTTTCAAACAAAGAGCACGTAGGGCAGTACCCAGATTTAAGATTTCGAATAATTATTGACATTCTCGTAAAAAGTTCCTGTCTAGCAAAGAGGATCGTTTTGTCATTTGCTCTAGGAAAACATAAATGAACTCAAAAATAAATCAAGATAAATCATGGAGGGCAAGTCACCCAGGATGAAGAGATTACCTCAAACCAAGTGTTGGTGAGGACATCCCAGTCGTCGAATACATCAATGAGCATTTCTTTTTCCTTCGCCGGTGATCGTGACGATCGCAACGATTTCAGAAATGCACCTACAAATGTTTGAAACGAGTAGAACTTTATAGAAGCTTTTACGTTGCTACATTTTTGCAGTGCTATTATGTAGTAATAATGCATCCAAAAATTTTACGAGCTTTACAAAACACTTGACCCTATGCTGTAGTTGAATGATCTCGGTGGTAGAGTAGTAGAGAGGATAGCACGCGTCCCTCGACATGAGTGAAACGCGGGTTCAACTCCCGCCTGGGATAGGGTGCTTTGCGTACCGTACAACATTCTAAGATGAATGAAAAGGTTTAGTACGTGCTCTTTGAGCCCGATGACAATAACCATTGTTAAAAAGGTACCTACATATTGGACGGCGAAAAATCTTAAGCCGATTTCAATCGCTGAACACAAACTTTTCATAGGAGTGTTAGTAATCATTTTAAAGCTCGAATCTCTGGCTAAAACTCCAAGTCGTCGATATTCGAAACACCCTTTATAACGCTGTAGCATCCAGAATAAAATTAAGTATCACAATAGCTTTTCGCCTTCATTTTTACCACGCGTATAATTCGCTGGAAGCACAAAAAGCATATATGCGTAGTCAAATTCATAACATCGTTTCATATGAAACTGTGTCGATGCGGTGAAAAATACCCAATTGGATAACACTCTAAGTTAATAGTACTTTCTAATGCATTTCGCAGTGTTATGATGTTTTCTATATACCTATGAGAATTGAGTGCTGAGCAGAAACACGACCGTCAGGCGGAAATTGAACCGGGTTTCATCCTATCCGGGGACGCGTGCTCTACCACTACACCACTGAGGCACATTTGCCCAACCACTCATTCTTCAACATCTCTATGTTAGCTGTTTTTGCTCACCACTCAATTCTCTTAGGTATACAGAAAACATCATAACACTGCGAAATGCATTAGAAAAATACTATCAATTTCGAGTATTAGTAATTAGAATAGCTGTCAGCTTCAACTGGGTTTATAAAGCGAAATAGCATACGCGACCAAACCTGTCAAAGGTAGGTGGCTGATAGCTAACACTGAGATGGTGAAGAATGAGTGGTCGGGCGAATGTGCCTCAGTGGTGTAGTGGTAGACGCACGCGTCCCCGGATAGGACGAAACGCGGGTTCGATTCCCGCTCTGAGGCTGCGTTTTTGCTCACCACTCAATTCTCTTGGGTGAATAACACTCTTTCAAACGAAAATCGATCGTCTCGCCCAGCCCCGCCCCGCCGCTCCGTGAGTTCGACGGTAAAGAAGGCCGTCGAATATGCAAAACTCGAGCGATTCTCCCTTATAAATGATATTTCCAGAAAACGCGACGTTGGATTCATTGGAACTCACGGATATTGACTGATCACTGATAGTCTAGAGAAAGAGCTCTACCCGCGAAATCCAAAGCACGAATCTTTTCCTCTTCCTACAGCGCTATCAGAAGAGCTTTTCCAAAAAGCAAACACACTTTCGAATCCTTCGAAACTTGTGCAATCGAATGACTACTAACACACTAAGGAATAAGTTCTGTCCAGCGATATATATACGAGATAAGAAGAAAAACACGCGGTCGTGTGAAACATAATTCTATTTGGATTTTACAGCGTTATAGAAGGGTGTTTTGGAAAATCGACCATATAGGGCTTTAGCCAGAAATTCTAGCTCTCGAATTACTCCTGACACTCCTGTAAAAAATTCCTTTCCAATGAGTGAGATCGTTTACAAATTTGCCGCCGTCTAGCCTTATATGTACCCCTCACAAAATAAGACTTTCAAAGCTGAATCTCAAAAAGAAAGAAAGAAATAGATGACTGGACGTTGAAAACTCACTGGCATCTACTGGCCCGCCGACACAAGACTTCCAATTATTTATAATAAACTGCATATCTAAACAAAATACATTTATAAATCCAAATAGTAGTAAAATCCACTCGAAAGCCGATGATACGTGCCGAAATCGCTTCAGAAATCACACAAAAATTCTCTATCTACTCCACATGTCCGCCTATGGCATTCGTTAATCGATTTCAGTAGAGTGGCGGAGGGGGGGGGGGATCGAACCAGCTTTGCTTTCTCATTCACAACACAATTAACCACTCGGCCACCCCGCTCCCGTTACATACAACAGCAGATTGCATTCGAAAAAAGGAAAGAAAGAAATAGACTAGAAAATGAGTACGAGATTACCATCCCAACGAATCAATCACAAGACAACAGCATGAAGAAATCTAGGTGTTCAACCGACCTCGAAAATGATGATGTTACCTTCGCCGTCATTTACTGGGTGGTGGATGCGGTCACGGCCACATTTTATATTTTACGGCGGTTATGAAGTTTTCCCTTATGAAGGGGCGGGGCGGGGCGGGCGGAGCGGAGCGGGAGGGGGGAGTCGGCTTGCAAGTGCGGTGGGGGACGTGTGCTTCCGTCCCGATAGCCTGCTAGGACTACTTAACCAGTTGGCCACTTGGATGACTCGTCTTCACTGGTAATGCGATCCCCAGAATAGCTTCCGTTCTTACCTCTCACGCAGCTGTCGTCCATGATGGTGCTCCTCTCCGAATATGATGAGAATCCAAACTCGTTGCCATCGACGGATACAGGAGGCTGACGTTGGCCACAAACGCGTCCGCCCATCGTTTTGGGTGGTCTCTTCCAAGAGGACGCTTGCATTCTCTTATAATCTACTCCGAAGCTCTTCTCGTCCATGTCCGTCTGATTGGGTTAGAGCCGCAGAGGGAGGGGGGGGGGGGGGGATGGAGCCGTTTTTTCAAAAACATCAGCTAAGAGCAATCCGATATAGTGCTTTATTTCACTTGACGGCACATCTAATCGTACGTAGTCGCCTACTCTATATAGGAGGACGTGTTTTCATAATATTATGCCTTTATTTCCATGTTTTATTAAGACCACGCTCAAATTTCAGTATATCTCTCTACTAATATTTTAGCCAACATGTCATGTGGTCTGTTAAATGGGCTGACTTATAGAGCTCGATATACGTGTTTCGGCCTTGACAGCCTCGTCAGTCGGGCAGTTCCCTTCGTCTTTAAACAATCCTCTCGGAGCGCTCAGTCCCCTGTACTAAGAGTTGGCGACGACGATTATTTTACACCGTATGTCAAGTGAAATTGTCACTAAACACATAGTGTAGTGCACCCGGGGGTTAGTATATTTTCATAGTATTATACCTTTATTTCGAATGTTTCATTGAGACTGCGCTCAAATTTTAATATATCTCTTTATTATTGTTTGAGCCAACATGTCATGTGGTCTGTTGAATGGGCTGACTTATAGAACCCGATATCTTATAAGGTAGAAGACATCTTACAGTATCTCGCAATTGGTTCTCTGAAAAATTTATTATCATTCCACACAGAAATAACAATGTGTGACTGCACTGATAAGATGAAAAACGCTCGATTATCACCAAGAGCAGAGCCCAATAGCGAGGTTGCAGTTGTTGGGACCAGCAGGGCAGGCACTACACACTGCACCAATGTTATAGATGTTCTGTCCGACAACGTTCACTCTAAAGAAATTCAGTCATTACAGAACATGTCAGAGAAATATCAAAATTCAAACTCTTACGGCTCTCTATACATGCACGAAGTGAAGTAAAATCCACAACATGCTTGAGTTGCACAGCCTACATACTGGTTCGATCCCCAGATAACCTATGAAAGTATCACCAACATCTAACTGTTCAATAATATTGTGTGTTTGAATTTTGTTAGTAAAACCAGGCACATACTCAGCGATAGTCCACTTAGATATTAGTTTTCTGTGCACCTAACTCGCGACTGATACCAATTGCGAACCTATGGAACAAAAAACCACCTTACCGAAGTAGATTCCTCATTCAAGGATTTCAAATGTACTTGTCCCATAAAAGAATACTTTTGGCTAGTGTTGTTGAAACGCAAATGAGCAAAACATCTCAAACAGAAGCACAAACCTTCGTAACCCTATTCACGGTTCTTCGTCGACGATTTCTGAGTTCACGTGTATAAATCATGTTGGAAGGGATGCCATTCATTGTGAGCTCTTTGTTGAAAGTTGCAATTGCCTGAAATGAAATGAATAAATAAAGAAAAGGGAGTTGGGTATGTCAGACTATGGCAACTTAAGATTGTATGTGCACAAATATCTGTGGCATCTTAAAGAAACGCTCTAAAAAACGGGGGTATATCGCTACGCCTTCAGTGGGCTTTTGGAAATAGATTCCTAGAACATACATTCTGAATTGCACCGATAACATCTGTGGCAGTTGTTTCGAGGATGTGAATGTTTTCTTCGTAACCAGGTCGAGAAGCAGGTGCTGATTGCCGTCTATCACACGATCTCACATGGTTGAGAGCATAGTTCTCGGCTGTGCAGTCATACACCTAAAGTAGTGATATAAACAGGATAGAACATTTGAAAAAGTACTTATTCAGAAGAGATGAAACCACACCAGCAAATCCATTCGTGAGGACGGTGGTGCGTTTTTCATTGCGATATTCTGCGTTTCCTCGCTCGCCCTGTTGAGACTAACGATCTAAACAAGCCTTATCACTGAATTGCTATTATATCCGCTCAACCAACTCTTAGCTTTCACAAATCTTGAATAGGCCATGTTTTTTAGCTTATATTCGTCTAGCAAAGCACCTAAAATTATTATGCATTCCCAAGACTGTTTCTCTGAAAGCGGAGCTAAACGCTGTGCTTGAACAGTCTGTGCTCTTGTTTCCAGGTACACTTGTAGTCGATACTGCTGTCAAAGTTGAATTCAGTGGTGCAGTCGAAGTTGAGTTTAGTGGCACAGTCGAAGTTGAATCCACTGGCTCAGTCGAAGTTACGTTTAGTGTTGCAGTCGAAGTTGCGTTCAGTGGTGTTGTCGACGTGGAACTCAGTGGCTCAGTTGAAGTTGAATTCAGTGGTGCAGTCGAAGTTGAATTTAGTGGCCACAGTCGAAGTTGAATCCACTGGCTTAGTCGAAGTTACGTTTAGTGTTGCAGTCGAAGTTGCGTTCAGTGGTGGAGTCGACGTTGAACTCATTGGCTCAGTTGTAGTTGAATCCACTGGCTCAGTCGAAGTTGAATTCACTGGTTCAGTAGAAGTTGAACTCAGTGACTCAATCGTTGTGGTAGATAAGCATCCACAAATGATGCCGTAGAATACCAGGAGAGCTGCTAGGGACATTTCGGAAATCCTATGATACGTGAAGGATGCGAACCGCTGCTTATAAACAGCCATGGGCGTCACGATCTCGTTTGCGAACAGTTTAATCCATACACTACTAAATTTGAATAAAAATAATCCACTTACGGCGTCAATCTAGTAAATTTCGGTTGCGTACTGTATGCTATCGAATTATTCGAATTATTGCACTCAAGATTCATAGGTTGCAGAAAATGTTTTGCCGTATTATCAAAATGCAGAGAAAAAATCCATTTGACACCAACTAAGTTCAGACAAAAGGTCAGTTTAAAGTCGATGTACTTTTCTCTTCGCATTTACAGAATGCCTTGAACCAACGCTAAGCAGCGTAAATTGTGTCACCATACGCCTTTTAAGTTTGTCGAGGAATCTCAGAAACATTGAAACTAATTTGTAGTAGCAGGTTATAGCACCAGGCAAATTTCTTCCTTGACATTACCATTTCTGAAGTTGTGTAGACAAGTGAGATATCTTTCAATGCGAACAGAATGAGCTTTTTAATTAGCTCAAATTCGCTCAAAACATATGTGTAAAAAACTATTTTCTCAGACAATAAGACAGATTTTCTTCTGCAACCCACTGTACAATATCGTTATACCACTCGAATGGACTGGTTACAGGAATGCGTCAATTGTTGATTGATTAGCTTATCAAGTGCAGCAATACTCGAAATATATCAAGTGTAAATAGCAACCTAAAACCCCAATAATGGACACAGACTTCATGATTCGACACAGCCTTCGTTGTAAGTAATTCAGCTTAAGAGTGCCAACTGTTCTGGACATTACATTTGGGTTAAAAAAGACGTGGTGTCAATACAACTTTTTGGATAGAGATAAGAGAAAAAGGCGGTGATTTTATATTGTTTCGTCATCATATGCAATTAACAGACGAAACCGTCGAAACCTCAGCTTATGAACAAACTGTGCTATACCAACTTAAAATTTCGCTATACCAACTTAGAATTTCGACTTAGAAGGAAAAAGTGTGAATGGTTAAAGAATGCTGAGATTAATAGATACTTGTTTTTAGAATTATTACAACTAATACTTTTTTTCTTTTCTTTTATGTGAGCGACTTAGAATTTAAGTGGTGCTGAAATCCCTAAACAATTTCAAGACCTCTTTTTTTTGAGCAGTGTAAATAGTCTAAAATTCCTTGCAGTGTTCTGATATCCCTCATTCGCCAACATGATCACACCTCCACAGCAAAGACATGTATTAGATAGCTTCCATCTCTAAGATTTTTACAATATTACTTTCGTGTCTCATACACTATAGACCATCCGTTCACAGATCACTGTTCGCACTCCAGAGAAAGGAGTTTGGAATAACTTTTGTCCAGCAAGGATTTTGAGGCTTAAGTCAAGTGTTGTGGAGGTATCAGGCTTTCTGACAATCATTCTGTACTCCGAATAGGTTTTTATGAATATTTATATTTTACGCAGTCTCGATAGCGAATCATATTCACAAATTCCCCGAATACGCACCTACCAGTCGTATTTTTTGTGATGTTTAAAATAACTTTCTGTACTGTTTTCGTTAAGAGAGTTATTAGAGAAACCTGAGCAGCTGACAGTTGTTGCCAGCATAAGCTGTACTCACCGCGTTAGATTTTGAGTCAAACCAATACAAAACTTTGTGGCAAAGTGCGATTCGATCATGCTAAATTGGGGTTTCTACAATTGGAAGGAATTTATTGTACTTTTGGCAAGCAACTGTCGGTTAACATCTACGTTTCGGATAGAACTAGAAACGTACAACCACACAGAACTTTTTTGTCAGCCAGGTCGTCAACAATCATCCGACCGGCTGCTCGCCTAGATTAACATGGTTTTTGGAGCGATGATAGCTAAGATGATTTATCCTAAAATTCTTCATTCGAGCAATGATCCACTTCACTTAATTCGACTCGATGCCAACGGAAATTCTCACAACTACAGTGCGTAGGGTAGACCGTCGCGGAAGGGCCGCAATTTCAGCCAAGTAATAATTTCTATAGCATATAGCGCCTTAATATCAATCATCAACGAAAGACTATGCGATAATTATTTATAGGCTAAAAACAGCACATGGTGAATAATTGATGAAATGTTCAACTATCTACAGAAAATTTTGTGTATGAAGGAAAAAGAAAAAATAAGTCCCTAAGAAATTCGTAACCAAACATCTGATAGACGGCTAAAACAATTCTTAGAGACTGCGAATGTTTCAACGAGGTTTGCGAGAAAGAGTAGGTTAATAAAGGTATTACGTCCACCGCAAGGCATCGACTGTAGGTAAACCGTCAGTGATAATTTCAATTAACAAAAGCTTACCATTCTTCGGCGTTCAATTCCTATGATAGGGACTGATTGGCCGAGAAACGAAACTGATCATGGCGAAACCTCCAAAATGCGCATCTTCTGTACTGTTGGAACGGATGCAATTGCAAAAAAACCTCGGAAAGACGGATGAGAGCATAGTTAAAGACCACATATAAGAGTTTAAATGAGGCCTGCGAAAAACAGGCGACTAAAGAAGAAAAAGATTACTTGAAATATTTGCAAGGTTTTCAAAAAGAGCGGTGTCAACTGCATTTGTAATAGATGGTCCGTAAAAGATTTGGCGTACTTATGTAATTGAGTAATCAAATAAACTTTGTCTAGATATTTCTTTTGCATAAGTCGATGATCAGCTTTCTAAGAGACTGATACAAAACTTGTGGCTTCATTTTCGTGTGTTTCAGTAAGGTTTTTCTTCACATATCCTATTCGTCTAGGAATCAAAGTTAGTGCATGCACTCTCACTCCACGTCAGTAAATAATATTAACACTGTCAATAGACTTTTATTTCGAGTGTTTTATAAAGACCACGCTCACATTCCAACAGATCCATTCATTATTATATGAACCAACATGTCATGTGGCCTGGTAGGGGCTCTTGTACAGCCCAATATACATGTGTTTCGCCCTTACAGACTCGTCAATCGGGCAGAACCCGTCGTCTTTCGATCTTTATATTAGTCAGTTCTCTCGGGAGCCCTACTCTCCCTAGTGTTAGGTGAAAATTTCACTCAATCTTGAGTTCGTCTTTGATACCACTCTGTAGGGGAAGTAAGGCTTCTGAGGGAACTGACTAATGGAAAGATCGAAAGACGACGGGTTCTGCTCGACTGAAGAGTCTGTAAGGACGAAACACGTGTTTCGAGCTGTAAAGAGCCCATACCAGACCACATGATATGTTGGCTCATATAATAACGAAAGGATCTGTCAATGAACTAGTCTGAGAGATTGTAAGAAACCAGTCTAATCTGATAAAATTTTCCTAAGCGTTCCAGAGGCCAGGTATGGCACCCTCGAGCGCTGAGTGTATGTTTCGGTTTTTTCGCAAACTCATCAAAAGCACATGCCATTCGACTACTCGCACCTCACAAATTCTACCAGATCGAGGTTTTAACACGGTCAATTGGATATGTTGATATAATCCACAGTTTTTTCATTTGTGTGAGAAACCAGAGTGCATACTCTAGAACCCATTAGATCTTAGATAACTAATTGGAGAATGATTTGACAAACGTGCTTCTTGATTCTCTGTGATTTCTACGCAACATGAGCTCTGTCGTTCAACTAGCTAATCCAGTTATTAGCATTCGAAAGAAGTAGCGTACCATCTCTTTTCTTTGATTGTGTGCTCCAACTTTAGCTGTTACGTAGGCATAGCTAACAAACACTCCAACTGACTATATTCAGGCCTCGTTCAAGGTACCGAGTAGTAGTGATGTAGGTAATATTAACGGAATAATAAAACATGGTTTGATTAAGCGCGTCTGGTCTCTAAGGAGGCGAGTTCACGGAAACGTCAGCAGTCGTTTTTCGAGAAATGTACCATCCTAAAGCAACCTTCGGAATAAACAACGCATGATACAGTTTTCATTTTTCATGTCTAAGTCTAAGGAGAATAAGTTTTCTATTTATTACGCATTGTTCCATATTCTGTTCGTAAGAATATGATCAATCTTTGGATGAAATTATTGTTAGGAGAGCTACTTCTATTGTCAGTTTTTCCCTATTCGTAAAAATAGACTTTCATGGAAGAAACTTGCTGCTAAGAAGAGCCTTACAATAATTTTACGTCGGTAATGCGACGGATCAGCATGCGCTTCCGGAAAGAGTGAGGTTTTTGCATAGCATTCTACATTACTGGGTATATTATAAGATCATACCACCGCAAAAGGCGGTCACATAATTGAATTCCGACTGATTACAATAATTTTAATTGGCATTTCGATTTTCAGGTCCAAATTTCGCACCGTCTATTAATTTGTGCTGGCCATTCGGTCCAGCATGAAACTCATATCATATCTCTCCTAAGCGGATCCCAATACTTCGAACATCCAATTTGTCCTCTCAAATTCATCGCTTGCTTGAGAATTTCGCTTTTTTCATCAACATTATGGAATATTGGCTGGACAGATCTTGGAATGAGGAGGGATAGCCAAGATAGTGAGTTCTCAAAAGCGCTCCTTGAATGGTTTACGGGAAATTTTGTAAGGATCAACTCCACACCGAGCACCACTTACCTCTTTACCACCGTTTTCACCTCTGACTTTATTCCCATGGCTCAAAGTTGCCATAAGTGCAAAAAATTCCTCAGATCCCAAAAGCATTGTGGAAACTGTCAATTCTCGACTCTTATGCATGCATGCAATCAGTAATCTGATATTAAAGCTACCAAGAACCCTAAGCTCCGAGTGAAGCTGACCAAAGTATTATTGTCCTGCCACTTCAGCTTTTGCTTTGAAGGAAACTCGTTTTTTATTCCGTCGTTGTATGTGACACCAATTGGCATTATGTGGTTTTTGATCACAAGTCACTTAAATTTTGGAAATAATAGGTCACGAAAATTATATTACTCACAAAATCGCAACGCTTTGCACTCATACAGTACAATTCAGTGGCAGTTTTATATGACAGCTGACACTAGATCCATATGAAAAACTATTATTTGGCTAACGCTTCGGCGACTTCGCCTTTTCGGGACCACGTTGGTTTGACTAGGTGCTGCACAGTTGGTTGTCCACGCAATGTGAGGGTTCGTTGCCTCATCAACAGAATGCACTAAAGTGTAACTCGCATCCAATGATGTCCACACACCAAACGGTTCCCTTCCACGTAGGATGGATGCTCATCTATTGTCGCTATTCAATTATTCCTTTTTGTTTTGATGGCTATGTATTCTGCAGAAGCTAGTGTTATATCAGCCAGCATATAGCGATTCAGCATAATATTGAGCTAATCAATTAAGTGAACACATCTCTCTTTCATAGATTACTCTCAGTGGCTAGCCTTTTTTACCGAGTATGTTCTCTAAAGAGGAGAAGGTTTTTCAGAAGAGAGTTTCGCTCACTCTGTGTTGCTGACTTAACTGCCTTATAAATGTCATGTTTGCATGCGTCTTCATATTTTCTTTGAGAATGAGGATTTATGCACATATGTATGCACATATGTGTCATAAATTGTATTTATGTATTTATGTACATATGTGTCATAAATCGCGCTTCACTAAAAACCTGACTGAGTAGTGTATTGTAGACGTAAACGGTTAAGAGTCGACTCAAACAAGCACTACTTTGCAAAAGCCAGCCTGCTACGTTTGATATACTTATTTCTGAGCGAAGTATTTGCTGAGATAGTCATGGCTACATCCTCTCCCGCCTAATGAGAATAGGTAAAAGACCTGATATGGCATATCTGGTGCTGCACGTGTCTCTTGAGTGCATTCTTGTTGAGCTCGATGAGATTGATAATGGTGCACAGGCGCAATAGTCTAGGAACTCACAGAAAATTAAAGCAAAAATCTTATATAACAATTCTATTCTCAATGTTGATTAGAAATGTCACATGGGAGAACTTATCTGTGCGTGGAAGCCTTGAACGTACAATAACGATTTAGTGTCAAAAAATATTTGTGGTAGTGTCAAGTATGCATCGTATTGGTGTGTTATGGAGGCGAATAATCAATGCAATCAGTGCATTCGTTAGATCATTCACAATGTGAAAGAGGTTGAAAATCACAGAGTTCGACACAAATAACAGATTGATTCGTAGTATAACTTCATAAAATCAATTTAGAGAAAACTGTTCAACACAGAACTTGGATTTATATTGGAGTATCACTGTGACGCGGTAGCAAACACAACTCCTTCAATGAGACTCATGGTGATGATGATGATAGCGGTGGTTATAGCCATCGGGATGACAAAGGATCACCCAGAAAGCGTGAATGAGGCCAGGGAAATAGACGAGGATGGTTTGGAGAACGATGATCTAGAACTGATCACTGCAACCTCGGTCTATGAGTACAGCTAGTGGCTGCAAATTGAATATAAGTTAAGATACCTTTATGATGGTGTCCAAAATATTCATGGTAAAATCGTGCTGACATAGTATTCCTCCTTTTTGCCCCCAGCTTACAAACGGTGTTATTACCAATCTAGAATAAACTAACAAAACTTTCAAATCTTATGACTTATGGAAAGTATAAGTTTGCTCAATTACTTTCTTTACAAAGAAGAATATATTTTGATTTCAGTAGGACAGATAAAAAATAAAATAGGTTATGTAAGCAACAATTCAAGAGACTAGGTAACATGCAATGCACTAGGCGCTGGTAAGCCAAATGGCATATAGGGAACAAATCCTCTGGAAGGGCGGATTTTGTAAAACCAGAGGAATTCATTAGGTAGGAAAACTTTTACACAAATCTAATTTTTAACATTAATCGTTTTTGACAAGGATGAAATGGTGGTAGTCTGTCATAAGTAATGCACAGAGATACTGGGGCTGTTATAACTTGAACACTAAGTTCAGCATATATCTCAGAGCCTACGGTAGACATTCTAAGTCGATAATAATTTTGTGATCTAGCATATCTTTGCTAGCAAAAGACAAGCCTGGCTATCGTACTATATCTTGCTGTGGTAAAATTCTGATCAGCTGTACAACACGAATTTACTGATGGCGATCCCAGCAACGGCTGGCGTGGTTGTATTTTAAAATTGTGCAGATGTTAGCCAAGATAAGTGAAAATTGATAGACGGCTAGAAAGAGATCTAGTGAGTATGATTAATGTAATCTCTTCTTCAGCCTTGTTTGCTGTGGTGACCGTGGTGCGACGGTTATTGAGTGCTGGAACTCACCAAAACTCACGCTTTTGCCGATGCAACACAAGTTCGTCCTGTTAACAAAAAACTGCTCCAACTTGCTTTTCTTGTAGAATCTTTATTAATTTACCATTAACCTGAACTCAACATAAATTAGTATAAGAGGGAGATATGAAATATAGCATACTGATTAGAAGACGACTGGTGTTGACTATGTTCTTGAGATGAACAATATATTCGACTCAATTTGTAGCATGATAGAGGTGATTGAACTTACACTTGGCCCATAAAATTGCTAGCGACGTTCTAACGATGTGTGGAATTAGCAATTTTATCGTTCGAGACAAATCTGTGCTGATGCTCTGGCTCTCTGAAGCTTCCGACCTTCTCTATCCCACGGAAGTGAAAAGTTTTCTGCAGGCCTCTGAACACCAAATGACCCTTTTCGATATATCGATTGCCGCGTCGCGTCTCGGCTTACTGGAGCTTAGTCTAATGGGAGGATACTTCGACACAAGCAGGATACTCATTTTCCAAATCTTCCTTAATGTTAGTTTTCTTACACATTTTAATTCATTGCTCTTCCAGCATCTACGTATAGTAGATCTAGGACAAATAAAAGGATAAAGCTCTCGTCGTTGATCAAACCCTGAGGGATGCACCATGCATTCCTCTTCAATTTTTAACTTAGTTTGAGGTGATTGAATGCATATCAGGTCTTTACAATGACTCGCGGTGGCTTCCCGCTGTACCTAGTCAGTGCTGTTTATCCTTCCGGACAAGTCTGATATCAGTCTGGCACCAATGTACCGACCTCGGAGGGATGGATGGCTTGGTGAACCATGAGCGCGAGATCGGACCATCAACCTTGTGTACGACGAAGAAAACCTCTAACTACTGCGCCGCATGAGCTCTAGCTCTGAAATACTTTACCAAAAATCAACTCATTTTATCAGTATATAGTATGTGGCAAATTGCCGCGACACAGACAAACACTTCTAATAATGATTTACGGTGTACAATCGCATCGTAGAACATAAAATTCTACTCAGCATGCAACATCACTTTTGACAAGCAATTGATAGTTCTATTGTCCATTAGGAATCGTCGAAATTGTTCATATGACAGGTAGTCTCACCAAAGAATGATCACAAGACCCTCTTTAGGGCGATAAAATTCAATTTTCAATAGAAAACTACAACACTGTCATTCGAGCTCGCCCCCCTGTCGGTCAGCGCTTCAAGTTCAAGCGAACTTCAACGTGGCACGTTAAGATTAAATTGATGTATCCCCTTTTACAATATTCCTGCAATGACGTGGGAACGCCTTAGCTTGGATATCTTCAAAATTTAAAAGATCTACGACCTATCCAGCGCGCTACGGCTCTCATGAAGAATACTTCTCTCAGCAGTCTTTTTCATATAATAAGGAAGAATGCATCAATACCCTTGAAGCAGCATTGAAACAACACAAGATCTAAAGGAAGATGAATGCGAGGAAAGGCTGCAGGAAGTGCTGAATTCGGCAAAATATGTGATCACGGCACATGGAAAAGAATTAAAAATTAGTTGTTTTGAAAAAAGTGTGCTAAAAGCTAATCTAATTGTTTAGGTGAAAAGCATTTACTGGTAATTTCATTATAGATAGAAAGGAAAAACCAATAGAATTATTCCTTATGCAACTTATATAGGCAATAGTCTATAAGGGGATGAGTCAAACTCTGATTGGTTATGTGATAAAATGGAGCGGTTTGTCCAGATGAGTCAATATCCAGATATTGACACTTTCCACACTTTTTGAGCTAATAAAATGGTGATGAAGGTAATTGTTAAGATTTTGGAAAATTAATCATTTGGAATTTTCGATTTGTATCACATGAACGATCTCAGTTTCATACCTTTCGTTTCGAGAGTTTTCTCAAGACATCGCTCAACTTTCAGTATGGCTGATAATCATTTTTGAGCAACGTGTGTGTTCTGTTGTTATGAGGCAACTAGTCTGTGTTTCGGCCTTGACAGCTTCGTCAGTCGGGCAGTTCCCTTCGTCTTTAGCCAATTCTCTCGGGGCGCTCAGTTTCCTCCTGCACTAAGGGTAGGCGACGACGACTATTTTACACCGTATGTCAAGTGGAATAATCACTAAACACAGTGTAGTACACTCGTCTGGTTAGTATTTTCAAAGTATTATACCTTTATTTCGATTGCTTTATTTAGACTACGCTCAAATTTCAATATAACTCTTTATTATATTTGAGCCAACATGTCATGTGGTCTGTTAAATGGGCTGGCTTATATAGCCTGATATCTTATAAGTCGAGTTATCTTACAGTGGTTCGCAATTGGTTCTCGAAAAATTCATTATCATTCCGCACAGAAACAACAATGTGTGACTGCATTGATAAGATGAAAAGCGCTCTATTATCACCAAGAGCAGAGCCCAATAGCGAGGTTGCAGTTGTTCTGACCAGCAGGGCAGGCACTACACACTGCACCAATGTTATAGATGTTTTGTCCGACAACGTTCACTCTAAAGAAATTCAGTCGTAACAAAACAAGTCAGAGAAATGTCAAAAGATAAACACTTACGGTGCTCTATACATGCACGAAGTGAAGTAAAATCCACTACATGCCTGAGTTGCACAGCCAACGTATTTGTTCGTTCCCCAAATGACCTTGGAAAATACAACGAATAGGTGTCATCAGCATTTAATTGTTTAATAACATTGTGGGTTCAAGATTTGCCAGCAAAAGTAGTTCACAAATTAGAAGATACCCTTCTACTAGAATTGCATAGTTCACTCTTTGAGCACAACTGACAACATCTGCGAGTATGTGGAGAAAAAACCGCACCCTGTGAAATGATTTTTTGTATTCTAAAGAATTCAAATACTATTGTGCCATAGTGCATAGCTTTGGCTGCAGTTGGTGGACGGCAATGAATCAAAAATTTCAAAGAGAAGCGCAAACCTTGGTAACTCTGTTCACGGTTCTCTGCTGACGTTGGCTGACATTGGAAGTATAAATCATGTTCGAAGGAATGCCATTTGTTGTGAGTTCTCTGTTGAAAGTTGCAATTGCCTAAGAAAATAGATTACACAACAGGGAACTAAATGTTCTAGATTATATGAACCTAAGACTATATATCTGCGACTAACTGCGGCAACTTACAAAAAGATTTTAGAACATGACTCCTATTTCTATGCCTTTGACGAGCATTTAGTGATAGGTTTCTTAAAACACACATTTTGTATAGCTCCTAAAATATCTGTAGCAGTTGTTTCGAGGATATGAATGTTTTCTTGATAGCCAGGTCGGGACACAGGGGCTGATTGCCTTCTATCACATGACCTCACATGATTAAGAGCATATTGCTCCGCTGTGCAGTCATACACCTAAAAGAACAACATGAACGAAACTGTAATATGCGTGATAACAGAAGTGACAAAACTACACCAGTAAATCCATCCGTGAAGATGGTGGTGCGTATTCATTGCGATACTCTGCGTTCCTCGCTCGCCCTGTTGCGACTAGCGACCTAGACAAGAATTATCATTGGACTGCTATTATATCCACTCAACCAACTCATAGCTCTCACAAATCTTAAATAGGCTATGTTGTTATTAGCTTATATTTGTCTAGTAAAGCACCTAAAGTTATTATGCATTCCCAAGACTGTTTCTCTGAAAGCAGAGCTAAATGTTGTGCTTGGACAGTCTGTGCTCTTGGTCCCAGGTACACTTGTTGTCGACACTGCTGTCAGTGTTGAAGTCAGTGGTGCAGTCGAAGTTGAATTCAGTGTAACGGTCGAAGTTGAATTCAGTGGTGCAGTCGAAGTTGAATCCAGTGGTACAGTCGATGTCGAATTCAGTGTTGTAGTTGAAGTTATGCTCAGTGGTGTAGTCGACGTTGAATTCACTGGTTGTGTCGAAGTTGAACTCATTGGTTCAGTCGAAGTTGAAGTCACTGGTTCAGTCGAAGTTGAACTCAATGACTCAATCGTTGTGGTAGATAAGCATCCACGAATGATGCCGTAGAATACCAGGAGGGCTGCGAGGGACATTTCGGAAATTCTATGATACGTGAAGGATGCGAACTGCTGCTTATAAACATCACATCTTGTTTGCGAACAGTTTAATTCATGCATTACTAAATTTGTTCAAAAAATAATCCACTTACGGCGCCAATCTAGTAAATTTCGGTTGCGTACTGTATCTTATCAAAGCAATTGATATGGGTGCTACAAAAATGATATGTTGTAAAAAAGTTCTGTCGTATACCAAAATGCAAAGAAAAAATCCATTTCACCAATTAAGTTCAAACAAAAGGCAAAAATGGTCGAAGTAGTCTTCTTCCACATCAAAGCTACCTAATCAGATATTCAGCATTCATGGAATGCTTTGAACCAACGCTAAGATGCGTAAATTGTGTCACCATACGCCTTGCAAGTTTGTCGATGAATCTCAGAAACATTGAAACTAATTGTAGTAGAAGTTATAGCAGCAGACGAATTTCTTACTTGACATTGCCATTATGGAAGTTGTGTAGACAAGTGAAATATCTTTCAATGCAAACAAAATGAGTGAGCTCAAATTCGCACAAAACATATGTGTAAAAACCATTTTCTCAGACAACAGGACAGATTTTCTTCTGCAACCTACTGTACAACATCGTGGTACCACTCGAATTGGACTGGTTACATGAATGCGTCGATTTTTGGTTGATTACCCCATCAATCGTAGTGCAACAACTAGAAATATATAAACTGAAGATAGCAATCTAAACCCCCATAATGGCACAGTATTCATGATTCAACAACAACCTTCGTTGCAAGTGATTCAACTCAGAAGTGCCATAATATATTCTGAACTTTACGATTGAATCAAAAAAGATGTGGTGCTAATTAAACTTTTTGTATGATGTTTCGTCAGCATATGTAATTAATAGACGATCCGGTCGAAACCTCAGCTTATGAATAAACTGTGCTATACAACTTAGAATCACGACTTAGAAGAAAAAAGTGTGGATTCTTGAAGAATGCCGAGATTAATAGATAGTCGCTTTTGGAATTATTACAACTAATACAGTTTTTTCTTTTCTCTTACGTGAGCAACTTAGATTTGAGTGGTGCTGAAATCGCTTTCTCGACTTTCAACACCTTTTTTTTCTGAGCAGTAACCTTGCAGTGTTCTGATATCCCTCATTCGCCGACATGATCACACCTCCACAGCAAAAATATGTATTAGTTAGCTCCCACTCCTAGAAATTTGTTAACAATATTATTTTGTTTCTTACATATTATAGCCATCCGTTCACAGATCACTGTTCGTACCCCAGAGAAAGGAGATTGGAATAATTTGGCCCAGCGAGGATTTTGAGGATAAAGTCAGGTGTTGTGGACGTATCAGGCTTTCTGGCAATTATTCTGTATTCCGAACAGATTTTCATGAATATTTATATTTTACACGGTCTCGATAGCGAATTATATTCACAAATTTTCCGAATACGCACCTATCAGTTGTATTTTTTCTGGTGTTTAAAACAACTTTTGTGCTGTTATCATTTAGAGAGTCATAAAAGAGTTCTGAGCAGCTGACAGTTGTTGCCAGCATAAGTTGTGCTCAGCGCGTTAAATATTAGTCAAACCAGTACAAACGTGTTGCAAAAGTGCGAGTCGATCATGCTAAATTCAGGTGTCTAGAATTAGAAGGAACCATTGTACTTTTGGCAAGCAACTGTCGGTTAACATTTACGTTAGGGAGAGATCTAGAAACGTACAACCACACAGAACTGTTTTGTCAGCCAGGTCGTCATTAATCATCCGGCCGGTTGCTCGCCTAGATTAAACATGGTTTTTTGGAGCGATGATAGCTGTGTTGATTTATCCTGAAATTTTTCACTCGACCAATGATCCATTTCACTTAATTCAACTCCATGCGACAGCAAAAATTCCCACAACTACAGTGTGTAAGTGTAGACCGTCGCGAAAGGGCCGAAATTCTAGCTAAGTAAAAAATAGGCTAAAAATAACATATAGTGAATAATTGGTGAAATCTTAATATATCTATAGAAAGTTTTGTGCATGAAGGAAAAAGGAAAAGTAGGTCTCTGAGAAATTCGTAACCAAGCATTTGAAAGACGGCTAAAACGATTCTTAAAGACTATATGCGAATGTTTTAACGAGGTTCGAGAGAAAGAGTGGGTTAATAAAGGTTTGACGTTGCTCAAACCACCGTAAGGCATCGACTGTAAGTAAACCGTCAGTGATTATTTCAATTAACAAAAGCTTCCATTCTTCGACGTTCAATTCCTATGATAGGGACTGATTGGCCGAGAAACGAAACTGATGATGGCTAAACCTCCAAAACGCGCATCTTCTGTACTGTGGGAACGAATGAATTTGCAAGCAAACCTTGAAAAGACGGCTGAGAGCACTGTTAGAGACCACATATGAAAGTTTTAATGAAGCCTGCGGAAAACTTCCGGCTAAAGAAGACAAAGATTACGTGAAATATTTGCAAAGTTTCTCAAAGAGAGGATGTAAACTGTTTTTATTGATAGATGGTCCGTAAAACATTTGGCGTATTTGTGTAATCAAGTATTTGAATAGACAGTGTTTAGGTATTTCTTTTGCATCAGTGAATGACCAGCTTCTTGAGAAATGGCACAAAACTTGTGGTTTTCTTATCTCGTGTAATTCAGTAGGGTTTTTCTTCATATTTCCTATTAGTATAGTAACCATTATTTATCCTTATCCTTTATAGTAATCAAAGTCTATTGTGTGCACTATCACTCTATGTCAATAGTCTAATAAGACTGTCAGTGAACTTTTATTTCGAGTGTTTTATTAAGACCACACTCAAATTCCAACAGATCCTTTCAATATTACTTGAGTCAACATGTCATGTGCTGTGGTAAGGGCCCTTGTACAGCCCAGTGCACGTGTTTCGTCCTAATAGACTCGTTAATCGGGCAGAACACGTCGTCTTGCGATCTTTCTATCAGTCAGGTCTTTCGGGAGCCCCACTCTCCCTAGTTTTAAGTGAAAATTTCACTTGACATAGAGTGTAAAACGTTCGTCTTTGATACCTCTCTGTGAATTGAGCAGGGCTCCCGAGAGAACCGACCAATAAAAAGATTGAAAGACGACGGATTCTGCCCCTGACGAGTGTGTAAGGACGAATCACGTGTATCGGGCTGTACAAGAGCCCTTAATAGACCATGTGACATGGCTCAAATAATAACGAAAGGATCTGTCACTAAACTATTTTGAGACACTGTAAGAAACTTAGTCTAATCTGATGAAATTTTCTCAAGCGTTTCAGAGGGCAAGTATGGCACCTCGAGCGCTAGGTGTACGTTTGGGTTTTTTCGCACACTCATCAGTAGCACATGTCATTCGAGTACTCGCACCTCACAAATCCTACCAAATTTTGATGGATTTCTGAGCAAGGGTTCAAAACGGTCAGTTGAAAATATTGATATGCCTCAATGTGTTTCACTTGTGTGAGAATCCAAAGTGCATAGTCTAGAACCCATTGGTTCTTAGAAAACTGATTGGAGATTGATTTGACAAACGTGCTTCTTGATTCTCTGTGATTCCTACGCAATATGAGCTCCGTCGTTCAACTAGGTGAGCAACAGTTATTAGCATTCCAAAGAAGTAGTGTACCATCTTTTGTCTTCAATTGTGTGTTTCAACTTTGGCTCTTACAAGGGCATAGCTAGCAAACACTCCAATTGACTATTTTGAGGCCTCGTTCAAGAACACTATAATCTGTAAATTAATTTTGAGCCATTTGTGAGGTGTGTTATGGACACCTACACAGTTGCAGAGTACAGTGTGTGTTACATCTAATACCGAACATTTACGCAATATTCTCAAGTTGTGAACACTTTCAACTCTTGAATGTTCTTGGTGCACAGTATAGTATAACAGTATAATAGTGTAACATAATAAGTTTAATAGTATAGCATAATATAGTATAGTAGTTTAGCATAGTAGTTTAGTACATTATATAATATAATAGTATGATAGTAGAGTATAGTAGTTTAATGTATAATCCAATATATGTTATTATGCTTAGATCAGTTTAAAATATCTCATATATATTAACAATATATAACATATATAAAATATATAATATACATATAATACTAATAGTACATACAACATATATATTATATAATGTATATGATATACATCGTTTATTTATTTGAGGGCGCCGCAGCCGAGTGGCTGTGCCGCTCGTCGTGGCGCGACTAGAACCAACCTTCACACTCAACTCTCCCAGGCAGTCATTAACAACACCTTATGAAGCGCCCCACCCACACTGTCCTCAAGATTGCAAGATTCGCTCAGACAGTATACTACGACGTTTAAGAAGAAAACTACGCAACAAATTGTATGCTAGAAATACTGATATCCGCACAGTGAAAAAAAGGAACACTGCGAAGACCGATCAATGAAATGTCTGAAGTGTGAATGTTTTTTTTTTGTAAATGACTCAGAGCTAAATGGAATTTTCATAATACGAAATGAGGTTTTGATTTCTAGTCTGGTTTTTAAGGAAGCCGAGTTCACGGAAACGTCAGCAGTCGATTTTAGAGAAATGTACCATCCTCGCGCAAACCTTCGGAGTGAACAACTCATAATACAGTTTTCATTTTTTATGAATAAGTCTGAGAAGAATAAGTTTTTGATTTTATTACGCAATGATCCATATTCTGTTCGTGGGAATATGATCAAGTTTTTGATGAAAATATTGTTAGGAGAGCTACTTCTCATATCAATTTTAGCTGTTCTTAAGAAATAGACTTTCATGCAAGTTACGTGCTGCCAAGAAGAGCCTTACATAATTTACGTCGGTAGTGCAACGATTAGGCATGCGCTCCCGGAAAGAGTGAGATGTGCGTTAAATCCCGCATGACACAAATGTTTTTGCATAGCACTCTACATTATTGGGTATATTATAAGATCATACCACCGCAAGAGACGGTCACATGAATGAATTCCGATTGATTACAATAATTCTAATAAGCATTTCGAATTTCAGGTCCAAATTTTCGCGGCGTCTATTAATTTAAGCTGGTTATTCTGCCCAGCATGAAACTCGTATCACATTTTTCCTAAACGGATCCCAATACTTCCAACACCCAATTTTTCCCCCTCAAAATCATCTCTTGCTTGAGAATTTCGCTTTCTTCATGAACATTATGGAATATTGGCCGCACAGATCTTGCAATGTGGAGGGATAGCCAAGATAGTGAGTTCTCAAGAGTGATTGGTTGCCGGGAAATGTTGGAAGGATCGACCCCACACCAAGCATCACTGACCTCTTGGCCACCGTTTCCACCTCTGCCTTTCTTCACATAGCACAAAGATGACGTAAAAGCAAAAAAATTTCTTCAAATCCCAAAACGTTGTGGAAACTGTCAACTCTCGACTCTTATGCATGCATGCAATCAGTAATCTGATATCAAAGCTCCCAATAACCCTAGGCTCCAAGTGAAGCTGACCAAAGCGTTATTGTCCTGCCACTTCAGCTTTTGATTTGAAAGAAACTTCTTTTATATTTCGTTGTTGTATGTGACACCATGAGGCATTATGTGGTTAACGTGGCATTATGTGGTTTTTGACGACTAGCAACTGTAATTTCAGAAATGATAGGTCACGAAAATCATATTACTCACAGAATCACAGCACCTTGATACTACTAACCGTTTTTGCATATTTTTTCCACTTATACAGTACAATAAGGAGCGCATGTTGCGCAGTGGTTAGAGGTGCCCTGCGTCGCACACGAGGTCACTAGTTCGATCTCGCGCTCATAGCTCACCAAGCCTTCCATCCCTCCGGGGTCGGTAAATTGGTACCAGACAGGTCTCAGACTTGTCTGGGAGGATAAGCAGCACTGACTCGGTTCAGCGGGAGGCCACCGAGAGTCATTGTAAAGGCCAGATATGCATTCAATCACCTCAAACGAAGTTGGAAATTGAAGTCGAATGCATGGCGCATCCCTCAGGGATTGATCAACGCCGAGAGCTTTATCCTTTATCCTTTATACAGTACAATTCAGTGGCAATTTTATATGACAGCTGACACTAGATCCATAAGAAAAAAACTATTATTTGGCTAACGTTTCGGCGATTTCGCCTTATTCGGAGCCACGTTGATTCGACCTAGTGCTACACAATTGGTTGTCCTGGCAATGTGAGAGTTCGTTGTCTCATCGTGCAGAATGCACTAAAGTGTAACTCGGATCCAATGATGTTCACACACCAAACGGTTCCCTTCCACGTAGGATGGATGCTCATCTATTGTGGCTATTCAGTTTTCGTTTTTGTGTTTTTGTTTTGATGGCTACATATTCTGCAGAAACTGGTGTCATAAAGGATAAAAAAAAGGATAAAGCTCTCGGCGTTGATCAATCCCTGAGGGATGCGCCATGCATTCGACTTCAATTTCTAACTTCGTTTGATGTGATTGAATGCATATTTGGCCTTTACAATGACTCGCGGTGGCCTCCCCCTTCCGAGTCAGTGTTGCTTATCCTCCCAGACAAGTTTGAGACCTGTCTAGTACCAATTTATCGACCCCGGAGGGATGGATGGTTTGGTGAGCCATGAGCGCGAGATCGAACCATTGACCTCGTGTGCGACGCAGAACACCTCTCACCACTGCGCCACGTGCGCTCTGTTGTTATATCAGCTAGCATATAGTGATTCAACGTAATATTGGGGTGATTAATTAAGTGAACACATCTCTCTTTGATGGATTACTCTCAGTGGCTAGCCTTTTTTACCGAGTATGTTCTCTAGAGGGAAATTCAGAAGACAGTTTGGCTCACTCTGTGTTGCTGAACTGACTTATAAAGTCAACTTTGCATGCGTATTCATATCTTCTCTGATAATGAGGATTTATGTCCATATGATTGTGTCATGAATCTCGCTTCACTAAAAACCTAACTGGGTAGTACATCGTAAACGGTTGAGAGTCGACTCAAACAAGTACTACTTCACCAAAGCCAGCCTGCTACTTTTGATATACTTATTTATGAGCATAGAGTTTGCTGAGATAGTCATGGGTACATCCTCTCCCGCCTAATGAGAATAGCGAAAAGACCTTATATTGCATATCTGGTGCTGCACGGGTCTCTTGAGCGGAGAAAGTTTCTTCTGAGCTCGACGAGATTGTTGATGGTGCACAGGCGCCGATAGTCCGATGCAACTCACAGAAAATTAGAGCAAAAGTTTTATTCAACAATTCTATTTCTCAATGTTGATTAAAACTGCCTTATGGGAGAGCATATCTTTATGTGGAAGCCTTAAACGTACAACAATGATTTAGTGTGGAAAAATATTTGTGATAGTGACAAGTTCGGCTAGTATTGGTGTGTCATGGAAGTGAATAATTACTACAATCAGCGCATTCGATCGATCATTTACAATGTGAAAGAGGTTGAAAATCGCAGAGTTCGACACAAATACCACATTAATTCCTAGTATAACTTCATGAAAATAATTCACAGAAAATTGTTCAACAATTGCTTAACACAAAGCTTGTGTTTATATTTAGATATTATCTGTGACAAGGTAGCAAACACAACTCTTCAATGGACACTCATGGTGATGATGATGATGACGGTGGTGATAGCCATCGGGATGACAAAGGATCAGCCAGAAAGCGTGGACGAGGCCAGGGAAATAGACAAGGATTGTCAGGAGAAGGTTGATCCAGAACTGATCACTGCAACCTCGGTCTATGAGTACAGCTAGTGGCTGCAATATCTTCGACTGAGCAAGTTTTAACGTTAGCGAAAAATCACACTCAACTTGACTGAAGAAAAACGTGTAGAAAGCCTCAAAATGGTAAGCCATAAAGTGATATAATCGATTTCATTTGCTTAACGCAGCACACCTTTTATGTATGAATATTGCCATACAAGATCGCAAAGTTAGTTGTTAAATCTTCGAATGTGATTGAAGCTATATTTTCTCAAGAGATTCGAACAATAAACAGGCAAGTCGGATTCCTAGTAGCCCAAATAGCTATATTTGCAAGCTTGTTAATATTCGCATTGAAATGTCGAACACCTTCTCACCTGGGTAAACCCTGGTGATGTTGACGGAACTTTCCAAACAGATTTAATAAAGGTTATTGTGATCAAAATGGGACATGATGGATCATGTCTAAAAATGAATACGTTTTCGTTTTTTGCTTCTCAATCAAAAAGTACGAAGACGAAATATTAGCTTACTGGACAGAGAATGGCCAAAAATACAAAGTAGAATAGTGCAGCACATTTTGATCTGAAATAAAAGTAATCGATTCTGAATACAACTATAAACAAACATTACAGAGAAGGAGGACCAACGAACTAGTCCTTGGACTTCGAATACTAATGAACGTACTAGATAACAGAAAGCATCAAAGAAGTCGTTTCCAAATGTATCAAACAGATTCATTTCAAAAATACTGCCACTTATTATTTTGCAAGAACATCCTTTGGTAAAGTGCAATAAAAATCGCCTCATTTTGAAGATAAGTTGAAATGCTTTTATGATTGTGCCCAATATTACGAAAAGATTCGTGGTAAAGTCGTTCTGACATGAGCATTCCTTTTTTGCTCCCAGCTTACAAATGATATTATAACCATTCTGGACCAAGCTAACAAAACTTTCAAATCTTATGACTTATGGAATATATGGGTTTGCTTGATTACGTATTTACAAGGAAGTATGTATTTTGATTTTAGTAGGACAAAGAAAAAAACAGGTCATGTAAGCATCAATTCACGAGACTAAGTAACATCGAGTGCTCTAGGCGCTGGTAAGCCAAATGGCATATGGGAAACAAATCCTTTGAAGGTACGGAGCTTGTAAAACCAAAGGAATTTACTAGGTCGTACAACTTTCACACAAATTTACTTTTTAACATTAATCGTTGTTGACAAGGAAGCAATGCTGGTAGTCTGTCATAAGTAATGCACAGCAATAATGAAGGTGCTATAACTTGAACTTTGACTTCAGCATACATCTCAGAGCCTACGATAGACAATCTGAGTCGATAATAATTGTATGATCTAGCATATCGTTGTCAACAAAAGACAAGTCTAGCTATTTTACTATATTTTACTGTGGTGAAAATCTGATTATCTGTGCAATAGGAATTTATTGATGGCGATCTCAGCAACGGCTGAAGTGGTTGCATTATAAAATTGTACGTTAGCCAGGATGAGTGAAAATTGATAGACACCTAGAAAGAGATCTAGTGAGTGTGATTAATGTCATCTATTCTCCAGCTTTGTTTGCTCTGATGAGCGTGTTGCCACGGTTAACGAGTGCAGGAACTCACTAAAACTCACATGCCTTTGCCGATGCAACCAACTTCGTCCTATCAACAAAAACTGTTCCAACGTGCTTTTTTGTGGAATCTTTATTAGATTACCATTAACCTGAACTCAACAGTATCTGATGTAAAAGGGATATATGAAATATAGCGTACTGATTAGAGAGCGATTGGCGTTGACTATGTTCTTAAGATGAGCAGTGTATTTGACTCAATCCGTAGCATGACAGAGGTGATCGAATATATACTTGGCCCATAAAATGACCAGCGACGCACTAACGATGAGTGGAATTATCCATTTTATCGTTCCAGACAAATCTGCACTCAGGCTCCCTGGAGCTTCCGACTTTCTTTGTCTCACGGAAGTGAAAAGTTTTCTGCAACCCTCTGGACACCAAATGACCCTTTTTTGATGTACCGATTTCCGCGGCGCCTCTCGGTTTATTGGAGCTTAGTAAAATGGGCGGATACCTCGACACAAATAAGATATTTATTTTCCAAACCTTTTTTATTGTTTTTCAGACAATAAAAAACATGTGGCACAGTGGTTAGAGGTGCCCTGCATCGCACACGAGGTCTGTGGTTCTATCTCGCGCTCATGGCTCACCAAGCCATCCATCCCTCCGGGGTCGGTAAATTGGTACCAGACAGGTCTCAGACTTGTCTAGGAGGATAAGCAGCACTGACTCGGTTCAGCGGGAGGCCTCCGCGAGTCATTGTAAAGGCCAGATATGCATTCAATCACCTCAAACGTAGTTAAAAATTGAAGTCGAATGCATGGCGCATCCCTCAGGGATTGATCAACGCCGAGAGCTTTTTCCTTTTTATCCTTTTTTATTGTTAGTTTTCCTACACTACTTATTTCATTGCTCTTCCAGCATCTACGTTTAGTAGTTCTAAGACAAATAAAAGGATGAAGCTCTCGGCGTTGATCAATGCCTGAGGGATGCACCATGCATTGGCTTCAATTTTTAACTTCGTTTGAGGTGAATGAATGCATAACACGTCTTTACAATTACTCGCGGTGGCCTCCCGCTGTACTGAATCATTGCTGTTTGTCCTTCCAGACAAGTCCGATATCAGTCTGGTACCAATTTACCGACCGCGGAAGGATGGGGGGCTTGGTGAGCCATGAGCGTGAAATCGAACCATCACCTTTGTGTGCGACGCAGGAAACCTCTAACCACCGCCGCATGAGCTCTAGCTATAAAATACTTTACCAAAAAACCAATTCCTATATCAGTATAAAGTATGTGACAACTCACCGCGATACAGATAAACACTTCCAAAAAAGATTTACGCTGTACAATCGCATCGTAGAACATAAAATTCTACTCACCATGCAGTATCACTTTTGACAAGCAATTGGTTGTTGTATTGTCCATTGGGATTCGACGAAATTGTTCATATGACAGGTAGTCTCACCAAAGAAAGACCACAATACCCTCTTTAGTGGCGATAAAAAATCAAATATCAATAGAAAATTACAACATCATTTAAGCTCGCCCCGCCTGCCGGTCAGCGCTCTGAGTTCAAGCGAAACTTCATCGTAGCACGTCAAAGATTAAATTGATAAATTTCCTTTCACAACACTCTCGCAATGATGTGGGAACGCCTTAGCTTGGATTTCTTCAAGATTCAATAGATTTACAACCAGACCAGCACACTACGGCATTCATGAAGAATACATGTTTCAACAATCTTAATCATATAATAAGGAAGATTGCATCAATACACTTCAGGCAGCATTGAAGCAACACAAGATCTATGGATAGATTATTGCGAGGAAAGGAATCGAGTGCAGGAAGTGGTGAATTCGCAAAATATATGTGATCACGACACATGGAAAAGAATCAGATATTTAGTTGTTCCAGAAAGCGTGTGCTAAAAGCTAATCTGATTGCTTAAGTGGAAGGCATTTACTGGTAACTTCATTATGAATAGACAGGAAAAAACCAATGGAATCATTGCTTATGCAACTTATATAGGCGATAGTCTATAAGGGAATGAGCCATACTCTTTATGGTTATGTGATAAGATAGTGCGGTTTGCACAGATGAGTCAACATCCAGATATTGACACTTTCCATACTTTTTAAGCAAATAAAATGGTAACGAAGGTATTTGTTGAGATTTTGGAAAAGGAATTATATAGAACGTTCGATTTGTATTACATGAACGATCTCAGTTTCATACCTTTCATTTCGAGTCGTCGGGCAGTACCCTTCGTCTTTAGCCAAGTGCTCCAGTCCCCCCAAACTTAGAGTAGAATACAGCGATCATTTTACATGATCCATAAAGCGAAATTTTCACTGAATAAAAGGTGTTATAGATTTGATTGCTTTGGACTAGTATCGTCAAATCTACCATACTTTTCATTTCAACTGTTTTCCTAAGACCATGCTGAACTTTCAATATGCCTGATAAACATTTTGAGTCATAAGTTAAAATAGAAAGGGACATAGGATAAAGAAATAAATTACTAATCACTAATACAATAAAAGATACATGATTTCAATGCAGAATTCATAGATGAAGCTCGAATAGAATAAAATTTCACAATGTAATTGAACCTTTCATGAGATCGCCGACTGCAATGCACTGCATGGCCTTTGGATGTTACGTGGGTATATGTAACAACACTGCAATTGACTATTTTGAAACCTCGCACAAGATCAGTATAATCTGACATAGTATTTTGAGCCTTTCATAGGTCGGTTATAGGCACTTATACAGTGCGAGGAACATGTTTTGGCTTCCCAGCCTAGTCGGGTGTAAAAAGTTCGTCGTCAATTCTGTGAGGCGTAGATCCCCGAAGAACTGAGTGAACGAAAAGGCACCGCGCAACTGATCAGATTGAAAGGCCAAATACGTATCTTGCACTGGATAAGTGCTCGTAACAGACCACATGAAAAGTTCAAAATACATTGTCAGATCACAATATTCTTGAGAGAGGTCTCAAAATAATCAGTTGCACTGTTTGTTAAATAAAATGTTTTTGAAAGCTGATAAATCCTACACTATTAGACGTAATTTCTTCAAATTTTTGATGATGATGAAATAAGATAAAGCTCTCGGGTTGATCAATCCCTGAGAGGTGAGCCATGCATTCGTCTTCAATTTTTTTGAACATCGTTTGAGGTGACTGAATACATATCCGGCCTTTACAATGACTCGCTGTGGTTCAGTGTTAGTGTTGTCAGTCGACCGAGTCAGTGTTGCTTATGTTCACCGACAAGTCTGAGACCAGTCTGATACCAATGTACCAACCCCAGAGGGATGGATGGCTTGGTGAGCCCTAAGCGGGAGATCGAACCATTGATCACGTGTGCGACGTAGAGCACCTCTAATCACTGCGCAACATGCTCTCCTTTGACATCCGTTCAGGAATGAACGATTTAGTGCCTTGATAATGATTTACAACATAAATGATGATGAGTTGAAAGAGTGAGACCACTTGTAGCGAAAAGATTAGAGGTACTCTGCAATAAATACTTGGTCGTTGTTAGATCAAAACTATATCAAAAGACCGACTGTTTTTGAAACCCCGCAAAAAACATTCAATATAATTCCAAAAAAGAATGATTTAAGCTCAAAAACGAGGTTGTTACGCTAGGGTCATACACCGGTGTTTCGGAGGTACGTCCTCCTCGTCAGTGACCCCCGCCCCACATTCAGCCCTGCATTGAAGCAAGGAGGGAGGCGTATGTGGTGATGGAACAGTGAACAATGACACTGGTCCATCACCACCCCTCAGTCGATGGATTTTTTTGCTGTTAGATCAAAACTATATCAAAAGATCGACTGTTTTTGAAACCCCGCAAAAAACATTCAATATAATTCCAAAAAAGAATGATTTAAGCTCAAAAACGAGGTTGTTACGCTAGGGTAATACACCGGTGTTTCTGAGGTACGTCCTCCTCGTCAGTGACCCCCGCCCCACATTCAGCCCTGCACTGAAGCAAGGAGGGAGGCGTATGTGGTGATGGAACAGTGTACAATGACACTGGTCCATCACCACCCCTCAGTCGATGGATTTTTTTGCTGTTAGATCAAAACTATATCAAAAGATCGACTGTTTTTGAAACCCCGCAAAAAACATTCAATATAATTCCAAAAAGAATGATTTAAGCTCAAAAACGAGGTTGTTACGCTAGGGTCATACACCGGTGTTTCGGAGGTACGTCCTCCTCGTCAGTGACCCCCGCCCCACATTCAGCCCTGCATTGAAGCAAGGAGGGAGGCGTATGTGGTGATGGAACAGTGTACAATGACACTGGTCCATCACCACCCCTCAGTCGATGGATTTTTTTTTTGCTGTTAGATCAAAACTATATCAAAAGACCGACTGTTTTTGAAACCCAGCAAAAAACATTCAATATAATGTACACTGTTCCATCACCACATACGCCTCCCTCCTTGCTTCAATGCAGGGCTGAATGTGGGGCGGGGGTCACTGACGAGGAGGACGTACCTCCGAAACACCGGTGTATGACCCTAGCGTAACAACCTCGTTTTTGAGCTTAAACCATTCTTTTTTGGAATTATATTACTGGTCGTTGGTTCGATCTCTGCCCCACGAGCACACCTTATGGTAACTATTGCTCCGGATAATTGATGAAGGATAAAGCACCTGGTGCTAATTAATTCCTGTGGGATGCTCTGTAAATTATACTCTATTCCCAGAATTCTAACAGGTGATTGAATGCATATGTATGCTTTACAACGGCTCGTGGTGACCAACCGGTGTGTAGGCAATGCTTCTATCATTCCAGAGAAGTCTGGCACCATTTACACATTTGACAATATTTACTATTTCGGGGATGTAACCCTTTAAGAACGGAGTGCGTTCTATACTACGCACTCGTGTTTGCTTAGCTTTTTCGTCAGACAGTGTTACTTTTAATAGACGTAGTCATGCGATAGACTGAGAGACACAAAATTCAGTGCTGGCTTTGAATTATAAAAAAATTTCCTTGATGCAGTGTAGCGTCAAGGAGAAAATACCGCTGTGTATTCAAAGTAGTTCGCCCCTTGCTTTGACTTTGAAACAGATTTAATGGTGTTCGTATTTGGTAATCAAATTCTGGTAATACGTAAGTGCTGCGAATAGGTGTAACATCACCGAAGAGACGTCTACAAAGCTAGATTTAGAAAATGAGGATTTGAATCTGTGCGTGAAAGGCATATTCTCAGATCTTTTTACACATTTTTATTGTTTATGTTATGAAAAGGGCGCATCTGGCACAGTAGTTAGAAGTTCTCTTCGTCGCACACTAGATCGATGGTTTGACCTCGCTCGAATGGCACGTCAATCCATCCATCCCTCCGAAGTCGGCAAATTACTATCAAACTAGAAGCGGCACTGACTCGATACAGCGAGAGGCCACCGTGAGTCATTGTAAAGGCCAGATTTGCATGCAGTCACTTCAAACGAAGTTGAAAATTGAAGACGAATTCATGGCGCATCCCTCATGGATTAACCAACACCGATAACTTTATACTTCTATCTTAGAATTGAGAAAGTTTAACTCAAGAACACCTATTCTCATATGTACGCCTTCGAAAACCAAGCTGTATGCAATATTTTCAATATGTAGCTAAAAAAAGCGTTGAAAGAGCTCGCATTCATTGTTGTGCAGAGTATAAGTATAGACTAGAGTGTATTTTTTCTTACACTCTAGTTTGTGTTTGTTTTATCACTATAGTTTCGAAGATTCGAATCCCCTCCAGTAAATGGGATCGACCCCGCCCTCACTCATACTAGAGGATTCTAGCATTCTGATGATTAAAACATGCCTTGTTCTAGTATATCACCTCACAAAACACTTTATTCTACTATTTATTACTTAATTCTTTGTATCTGTATAATGAGTATAGTTCAAATGATTCGACTTCCCGTACATATATGAGACCAACTCTGCATCAATCACCCTACTCCGACTAATGGATTCTCGCTCTCTGACGATCAAACCTTATCGTGGTATAACACAAAGCAAACACTTTTTCCACTTTTTCTTGCACAATGATTTATACCTGTGCAGTCAATGTAGTTTCGATGATTTAAGCCCCATCCAGTATATGGGATGACCTTTGCATGGAGCCCCTTGCTTCTTCTAAAAAAGTTTCCCATTCTGACGATTAAAGCACGTCTTGTATTATAAGAACGCAGTACCAAGCACTCTTACCCACATTTTCTTACACGATACTTTGTATTTGTGTAAGCCGTACTGTTGCGTTTTTGGATCCCCTTCACTACATGAGACTAACTCCGCGTGAACCTCCTTTCCCAACTAAGGGAATCTCGCACTCTGACAATTAAAACAAGCCTTGTTTGAGCATAACACGGCATCAAACACTTTTTCCTTTTTATGTAACACAATACTTTGTATGTGCAAGCAGTATGGTTCCACTTATTCAAATGCCCTCTAGTACATGGGATCAACTCTGCACAAATGCCCTTACTCCTAATGAAGGATTTTCGCATTCTGACGATAAAAGCACGCCTTTCGTAATATAACAAAGCCCCAGACACGTTTTTTCAGTTTTTCTTACACAACACTTTGTGTTTGTGCAAGCAGTAATAATGCCTTTATTTAGATCCTTTCCACTATATGAGACTAATTCCGCATGAATTCCTTTACCAACTGAGGGAATCTCGCATTCTGACGATGGAAGCAAGCCTTGCATCGGTATAACACAGTGCCAAACACTTTTTTTTACCTTTTCTTGCAACGAATCTCGTCAATTGATGAAATAAAAGATCATGAAAAATCATTACAATGTAAATAAACAGATTGGCGATCTCATGCTTTGTAACACGATCTTCTCGTATTTGGAACGTTCACTAGCTTCATGTGTTTCACTCTGTCACTGGTATGCTGGATGAAGAGGGACTATGCAGTGACAAACACCGTCAATTAGCGAGGCAAAAAGTCATGAAAAATCACTAACCAATGTAAATAAAGCAGATTGGTGATTTTACGTTTTGTAACACTATCTTCTCGTATATCACACGCTCACTAGCTTCATGCGTTTCCTTCTGTCATGGGCAAGGCTCGACAAGCAGTGTTCACCCTCCTAACGAATAACATTCACTGATGAAAGAAAAAATCAGGAGAAATCACTAATCATTCTCACTGAAGCAGACTTTGTAACACAGTAATTTCGTATTTGAAACGTTCAGTATCTTCTTGCGTTTGCCTTTACGAGCGCTATGCTTGGTAAAGAAGTTTCATCCAGTCGCAAATATCGCCAACTTTCTCAAGACAAAATCAGGAAAAGTCACTGATCATATCTGATGGAGCAAATTCATAAATTTATGTTTTGCAGCACGATCTTCTCGTTTTTGAAACATCCACTGTCTTCTTGCGGCCGATTCTATGATCGCCTTGAGCGATAAAGATGTTTCATTACGAAAATCAGGAAAAATCACTAATCTATCTAAATGAGGCAGATTTATGATTTTGTTTCAAAACACTATCTTTTCGTAGGTGAAATGTTCACCATCTTCTTGTGTTTACCTCTAGCACTGCTATGCTTGTCTATGCATCGCTATGCTTGATAAAGACTTTCCATTCTCTAATAAACTGCGCAATCACGAAACAAAAAAATGAGGAGAGATCATAATCAATCTGAGTGCGGTAGATTTATGAATTGATGTTTTGAAACACCATCTGCCGTATTTGGAACGTTTACCACCTTCTTTGCCTTTACCTCCATCATCGCTGTGCGCGATAAAGTGTATTAATCCAGTCGCAAATATCGTCAATTTGAGAAACGAAAAATCAAGAAAATTACTGATTAATCTAAATAAGGTAGTTTTATAAGATTATGTTCTGAAAGACTATCTTCTCACATTCGAAAAGTCACCATCTTCTTCTGATTACCTCTATCATCGCTAGGCTTGGTAAAGACGTTCCATTCTCTAGCAAACAGCGTCTACAAAAAATCGGAAAAATCACTAATCAATCTGAATAAAGCAGATTCATTGATTTATGTTTTGAAACACTATCTTCGCGCATTTGAAACGTCACCATTTTCTTCGGGTTACCTCTATCATCGCTAGGCTTGATGAAGACTTTCCACTCTTGATTTTCTTCTTTGAGCAGAACACGAGGTGTTACATTAAACTTTATTCGATAGCTGACGTTTCGGCAGTTCGCCTTCTTCAGAGCCTGGAAAGGTCAAAATGTTTGCAATACAATCAGTCAAACACCTCCATTACTTCTTTAGAGAAAATCACCAGACCTAGATTTCAATGGCATCAAGCAAAAATCAACACTCAACATACTCACCGCTTTTTATATGTGTTCCACTGGATGATCCAAGTGGAGATCACCGGCAAGAGAGACACATAGGCTCGTAATGCACCCTACCCATCAAAACAACAGTCTTATATACTGGCTCATATCACGAGTGTTTACAAGGCATTCCTCCCTGCGGTTTTGGTTGGATTGGTCGTATTAATCCAAAATGCTTTCAAGATCTTTCGCGCTGATGTTTTTTGCTCCTGCGCAAGGATGGTGACTTCGATTTCAAAATCAACTCCGTCGTGCTTCTGTGCTCTATGCGTCCCTAGCGGGGTGTTTTGTCTATTAAGACGCTTGTCAGCTAGGTGTTCTTCTATGCGTGCATAGAGCGGCCTACCCGTTTCGCCAACATATTTATCACTACACGCTTTGCAAGAGATTAGGTAGACTGTACCTACGCTCATGCAATCACCGTCTCTGCCGTTAGGACATATCTTACAATCTTTCGTTATACAGAGACGGTCATATAAGCGGTTTCGAACTAATTGGCGTTTTAGAGTATTCGGTGGTATTTCAATAATGGCCACCGATTGCTCTAAACCCGCTCTTTTCAAACATCGTTTTATAGCTGTACTAATCTCATTTGAATAGAACGGGATGATAAACGGGACTTTCCTTTCAACTAAGTTTTCGTTCGGAGGCGCATTATTTCCTCTAAACCTATGCCGAGGGGCTACGAATTCGTATCCATTAGAAGTGGCTATTTCCCGCGCCAGTTTCACGGATTCTACTCTCTGCTCCTCCCCGGTACATACATTGGCTGCTGTTCGAAACATGTTTTTTACTAGCGCCTTCTTCGTATGTGAGGGATGAGAAGAGAGATAGTGAACCAAGATATTCTTACTACTTGGCTTTCGGTACCACTTCGTTATGTAGCCGCTCTCAGTTAAGCTTATTTGCACGTTCAAGAATGGAAGCCAATCGTCTTTTGGTATCTCACGGGTGAATCTTATATACTCTGACTGTTCATTCAGCAATCTAAAACAATCATCCAGCTCCTCTTGAGTGGAACAGATAATCAAACAATCATCTATATACCTACAGTAGAGTAATGGCCGGAGATCCATCACTGGTGCTTCCACTTTAGACATAAAGGCAATGGCCAGGCTAGGTGCCAGTCGCTGTCCCATTGCCAGCCCTCTGGTTTGAGCATAATAATTCCCGGACCATCTGAAGATTGAGCAGTTCAAGCACTCTTTTAGTAGGATCATGAACTGCTCAATCGTCAAGCCATACATGTTTACAGCTCCCTGGTGTTGTATAAGAAGCTCATGTGTGGTTTGCAATGCGGAGTCATTCGACACGTTGGTATATAAAGCAGTGACGTCGAATGACTCCATTACGTACGCGTTGTTCGGGTTCGCGTTACGTAGACGATCCAGGAACATCTGAGTGTTTGTCAGATGGGCTGGAATGTGTCCTAGCAACTGGGATGTTATTAAAGTCAAGAACCATGCTATCCTATCCGTCGGTCCGCCTACACAACTGATGATAGGTCTAACTTTGAATATAGATGGATCGTTAGACATCAGATCATCAGTGGATACTAACTTATGTGTTTTTATAAGCAAGTATAAGACAGGACATGTTGGTGACTGGATTTTTAATTGAGAGATGATAGATGGTCTTAAGCCTGCCGCTTTTGCCGTACGGACCCACTCACTGTTTAATTTGCGGTTTTGCCTTTTGAATTCCTTTACAGAAGATGATCGGTAAAGCGAAGCATCTTCGAGATGCTTGCTCGTTATTGCGATATCTAACTGTCGAGGAATCACAACAAATTCTCCACCCTTATCACTAACTGATAGCCTTATCCTACCTTCGCTTATCAACTCTCGAACCTCTTTCATGCCACGTTTTTGTAGTTCGGTGAGGTTCGATTGATATCTTCTCCTGCTATAGTGAGTGAGGGTTCTAAAAGTTTCGTCCGCAAATTTCCGGAATTTTCTATCTACCTCCTCGTTGGGGTCTTGTTGTCTATAGAACGGCTGAGGAAATGGTGGTATTAGTGCCTCTACTTGCTGTTCATTACTATTAGTCTCTTCAACTCTGGCCTTTTTACGGAGTTGATCTTGCAAATGAAATGAACTTTCCACTCTGACAAATTGCTCCAGTCGAAACAAAAACTCAGGAAAAATCGCTGGTCAGTCTATACGAAGCACATTTATAATTCAAATTTTTATAACACTTACTTCTCGTATTTGGAGGACCACCATCTTCTCACGTTTTCCTCTATCATCGCGATACTCAAGAAAGATTTTCCATTCTCTAACAAAGATCGTATATTTCTTAAGGTTAGATCAGGGAAAATCAGTAATTATCTAAATGAAGCAGATTTATGATTTTGTGCTCTGTATCACTATCTTCTCTTATTTCAAACGTTCACCATTTTCTTCCGATTTCCTCTATCATTCGTCGTGCTTGAGAAAGAGGGTTACATCAGGAAACCCAGGAATATCATATGCACGACCAGAAATATACCATTTGCAATATGTGCTGAGGTCCGCACAATAGTGAAGACGGACAATCTAAGTAAGTAAGTATTCTAGCTATCACAGTGAAGCTTCTGGAACAGATTCGTGATGAAATGCATATCACGACCCAATGAGAGCTGAGCGTTTTCAAGGCGTTGTAATGCGTTCGACTCAGAGCAAACGGTTGAGCGTTCGATCCGCCCTTGGAGAGCATCCTGAAACAAATGTTTACGATATTAGAGTCCTTCACTAGAATGCATGATTACATGAGCCATCAAGACTGCTTGATCACCGTAGAAACCCCACGACGTTTTACTGCAATTTCACTCTCATTCTACTACCGTTCGAAAGGCGCCGTGTTCTTTTAGCTCAGTGGTCAAAAATATGCACTCGCTGCTTCCAAAGCTGCAATTTTTCAAACTTCCACTTCCGTGAATTTCGGCTAGCTACCGACCCTTGGCTGCAGCTCGCAGCTCGCCCTCTGCTTATAAAGTTGGTTTACTTAACAACAAAACAAAATCCAACGTGACAGCTAGCTATCAAATTCAAAATCACAACACACAAACGGATCGCTCAACAACCTTCCATACTACGTGATCGATGAATTGGTGCCAAACTTGTTTGGGAGAAAGTAACAACATTGATTTGGTGAGATACTGTTTGAGACTGCGTGCGTAGTATAGTGTGCGCCGCGTACAGAACCATGATACTATGTACTTAGTGCACGGCACATTTTCAGTTCAGTGGGTTTCGGTTTCTTCTGATTCACTATGTATATTAATTTAGTAGTGAGTAGAAAGAAAATGACAAGAGGGGCGAAGGAAAACCGCGTTCTTTGCGCCTGATTTTCTACAAAAAACTTTTCGAAAAGCACATGAGTGGTAGTTTTACCATTAATCAATTATCATGCTATTTCAATACTGGGTGAAAATATACGGAAAGTTTAGAGAAATATCGAAATAATTTTCGTATGAGCTGCATTATGGTTACTGTGTGAAAATCTGCGGATAGTTTAGAAAAATATTGAAATAGTTTTAGTATAAACTGCAAAACATACCACATCAAGACAGCAATGTGCTTGTAGTTTTGAACCATCATTACCTACGCTAAATAATAAATTAGGGGTGTGGTTGTGGGCAAATGGTCAGTAATGAAAGGTTATCAGAAGCAAAATACTCATTCGGTCCTCTCTCCTTCTACTTTCTTGCGATCAGTCAACGAATGGCTTACAGAACGCCGCGACTCGGCTACCTCCAAGATTGCAACGAAATCGTTACGATCGTATTCTATGTTATTAATGATGACAAAATCTTCAAGAGCAGTCTAAAAGCTTGACAACCCAGTAAATGATCTTTGAGAAGCGGAAAGTATGTTAAAGGGTTGTTCTGCGCTCGATGGAACTGAAATCTAAATTTGGTAATTTTTCTAATGAAGTAATGGAGGTGTCTGCTGTGCTGTGTGTACCCTGATATTTCAAGGCTCCAAAAGGCGAAACCGTCAAAACGTCATCTGTTTGGATAGATTGTATTGTATCAGCTTTGAGTTTTGGCTTACGAGGAAAGAAGTGTAAACTATTTTGCAGTCCACCTTCGACATTGATTGCACATGGAGAACAATATGAAAGAGGAGTTTAATAGGGAAAGGAGAACACATGAGTCAGTTACATTCAGCCTCCTGAAGAAGCCACTGACCCACTAACGGGTCCGATAACTGCCTCTCTCACCCTTTCGGTTCAACGGTCCTCCCAGCGTCATCTTATGCAACAGAGGTGTATGCTTACACTTCAACTACGCCAAATAATCTGCGCACCACCCAAGAAGCTCTTTGACGATGTCATCTGAAATTTGCTTAAATTTGTACTCTGAAGCGAAACACAGATAAGCCGGTCACACTGATGTGGACTTCAAGAGAATTCGAGCTTCCTCTTGAAAGACCACCCAAACAGATGTGCTCGTGACCAACATCAACCATTGTCGTGACAGATGAAAACGATTTTAGGAGCACAAAATGGGCCTTGCGGACGACGTCAGCATGCTCAAAGGAGACCATAGACGACAACTGCGCGAGAAAGAAACGCATGGAAATTATAACGGGAGCCCGTGGAAATCGGTCCAAGTAAGTTAGTGGCATTGCGACTTTGACTCGAACTGCCGTATAAGTGGGTTCAGTGGTATTAATGTGAACTCAGCAGATCATTTGCGTTGACTGATCATTACTGACAGCACTGGTATAGCAAATGTATGGCTTATGGCAGTTATTCTTTCAAAGCTAATTCGTCCTCTTACCTCTTTCACATTGGCGTGCTACGAAACAGTGGAATTGAGAGAATTCATTTAGCAAATCTGGGGTTCTGAATAGACATTATCATGTGAAATGATGGAATATCATTTAAATGAGTTCTGAAAGGATAATTTTAGCAAAAATAACGCCTATATGTCGAAAAATCACCTATGTTTCAACGAGATAACCACATCTTTTTGACGACGAACATATGCTCACTGTTATATAACATTTCTTTCTTTTAGTCGATGTTTTTATCGTCAGTCGATAGCTTGAGAAATGCCGATTTTGACAATGAGCTTGATTTCTTGCAGGAATTTCGTATGAAATCCGCGCTTTCAAATCCACAGCATCAACTCTGTGTAGTGTAATTTTGATTCCAAATAAACTGTGTCGCTATGAAAACATAATTTATTATTGAAGGGATATATGTACATGAACGCCTTTCCAATGAGTAGAACGCCAAGTTGTCCTAAAGTTTAAGAGTTGTTGAAAGTTGTTGATGAGGTGCCATCTCATACTCTGAACATCACCTTTCTCCATAAACCGTTCGATATTTTCTGTTTGAATATACAGTAAGAACTTTTGACTGTTGTTAGAAGATTTCAAAACGAGAGAGTTATGCCATAATATTCAACTTCAGAAGTGCATTTTGATAATGTACTAGATCATTTGACCATTTATTGTTTATGATGATGAATCAGGGAGAATTGTTGCTGATTAAAAGGATCGAGCTCTTGGCGTTGATGAATCCTTGAGTAATGCATCGTGCATCTGTTTTTAATTTTAACTTCGCTCCAGGTGATGGAATGCGTGTATGGCTTTTTACAATGACTCGCGATGATCTCTTGCTTATAGAGTCTGCTTATTTTCCCAGATAAGTCTGAGCCCAGTGTGGTACCAATTTGCCGACTCCGGAGGAATGGATTGCTTGGTGAGCCATAAGCGGAAATCAAACCATCGACCTTATGTGCGACGTAGAGCACATCTAACCACTGCTCCACATGTGCTTTGTTGCTGACATAAATATTATTATTATTGTATAATTAAATACGAACAGTATAGAGTAGAAATGTTCAATAACAGTCCGAAATAGGACTTTTTTGTAAACATGTGGCTTTTTTTTTTCAAAAATTCCCGGTTTAGGCGAAGCATCGGTAGTGCTTCCACGTTGCAACGCTGAGTAATAGTCATAATTGAGCATAAGTGGATATATAGAGTTATTACTCACAAGACAATAGAAGAAGACCTCTTTTCTAATCCTATAGAAGTAGCAACTCCTAAATTACACTATTAAGAGGAAATTCGTTCAAATTATCCATGAATTGGCACCGTAGTGCAATGTGCAGTGTAAGTTTTGGCGAACATGTCATTGTTCTGCGCCTGTTTCGGCGTGTTTTAACCAAAAGTAGTCTTACTTAAGCTTCTTCTTCAAGTTCCATCCTTTGCTGATGACAAAATTCCTTGTATCGATGAGAAAGGTTTATTTTCATTATAAAATTACAACACTGTGCAGATCACGCCACTCCAGTGACAAGGCTAGTCGCGTCAACTGCCGCGCGAGAGATGGCGCGATGCAGCTTTCTTTCAACGGCCCGCGTGAAAGGTTTAGAACTCCGGGCACAACAGGGATACGGCGCTAGCCCCCGCCTCGCAGCGCGCGGCCAGCATTCCGTATTGTCGAGTGGTTAGCGATGCCACTGGCCATCGGGAAGAAGGTTACCAGTTCGATCTCCCACAATGACGCTTCACAGCAGACGTTTCGGCGGTACCTTCTGGTGCACATCAGTGTTGAAGGTTCTCCTATAGACGTGATTACAACAAAAAAAAAAACACTCAGTTACCTTACAAGTCACTACATTTTGATTACCAATTGTAGATCCATGAGGTAACAACGGAACCAACGCACAGGTTTCGCATAACTGATAGGATTCACTTCTATAAAGGATCTTTTAAGGAGTCGTACACTGTGGAAAATATGGTTTCGAATCCAACTTTCACAACATCTTATACCTTTATTTCCAATGTTTTGTTAAGACCACATTCAAATTTCAATAGATCCTTTCCTTATTATTCGAGCCAACTTGTCATGTGGTCTACATGTCTTGTACATCCCGATGTACAAAATCCCTTACCCGACCACCTGGCAAGTTTGCTCAAATAATAATGGAGTGTTTTACAACATCATGGAAAGAAATGTGAAAAGAGGTTGGACATGCGTTATTACCTTATGGATCGGAGTTTCGTATCAAAAAGTAATGAATTCTTAACAATTGAGCGTTTTTTTTTGTCATAATAACCGCGTTTCCATAGATTCGTCTTGAGCCTTATCGAGGTTTGATATGGCGTGTGGCTTTCGTACGTTTCGACGGCATCGCCACCATCGAGCCACAGTTTGCGGCTTTTTAATAAACGAATAAACCTTGCATTTTATCGGCTACTTTTTTTAAGGGTTAGTTTTAGAATTCCATCTGAACAGATCAGATCGAATTCTTTTTATTTAACCGCCTTAGCGGTGGCATGAAGTTCTATATATAGCCAGTGAAATAGAGTAATATGCAAAACTTTTGTGTCAGCAAGAACTCGAACCCGCATATCGACTCTGTTCGGGAACACGTGCACTAACTGGTTGCACTACTGACGCCTTCACACCTGATAGAGTGACATACGGGTTCGAGTCCCATCTGACGCAAAAGTTTTGCACATCACTCTATATCACTGAGTTTTTCTAGAACCAAATACCACCGCTAAAGGCGATTGAATATAAAGAATTCAATTTGATCATCCAACACCCAATATCTGTCAGCGTGACTGCGTTCAATGTCGACACCGAATACCTCGGCCAAAACGTTAACGGTTGGCTGCTGACAGATAGATGCGTTGTAGCGTAAAAAGAGTGATAGCAAAGCGGGAGTCAATAGCGCAGCGGGTTAGTGCACACGCTTCCAAATAGGGATGTGGGTTCGACTCCCGCTGATGCAAAAGCTTTGCACATTATTCTGCATCAGCGGGTATATCTGGATAGACCTATTTTTTAAGCCTTTTCAGGGTTTGATATGGTCTGTGGCTCTCTTACGGCCCATGATGGTTGGGACACGTGGCTCTATGATGGCAGTCCTGCCTTGACCACAGTCGTTGACGAAGCGGCAAGTCGACAGAAGCTGCGCGTCTAACGCACGTTCTCCCCGTTCTTTGTTTGTCTGCGTCTCGTCCTTTCCTATTCTCTTCCGTTGCGCAGCAATGATGCTCCGCCCACATGGGACATTGATGCATGCCCCGCGAACTGCACGTATAAAAGCGAAAATTTCCACCCCTGCCGCATTTCGACTGCGGCCTCCGCAATCGCCCCAAGAAATTCGTCGCGTCTCCCTTCTCTCGTTTTCTCCCAACAAACCCTCATGGTTCGTCACGTTCCTTGCAGCGCCATGCCGATGACCCTTTCTCTGTGGTCAACATAACCCATGGGTCACGACCCATCCTTCTCTTAGTGACCTCTGTCGTTTGAATTTGTTGCTCGTTCCTTGTCTCATATCTATCTTGTCGCTCTTAGCTCATTGTTCCATCTCTCTGCATCCTCTCTTGCTCATGAACCTTGTCGTCCTTGACCATCTTATCGATTGTTCGTTCACTCATCGCGTGGCAGGATACAAAACGTGGGCAGTGGGTGACATGTAGCCCCTTGCACTTCAAGAGCGAATCATATCACTAGGTCAACCAGAGTTCTTTTGGATCGTTTTGCTCGTTTTTACTTGACCCTTGTGGCTGTTATGTTCCTGTCATCCAAAAAGAATAGGCAGTGAGCAAAAAGTTTAGAAATGGAACTGTAGTGTTTCTCGTACCACAACGAGTGTGCAGTACCTAACATGTGCTTGGCACGTGTCGAATCCAAGGTTTTCAGGCTTTCATGAGGATTCTCTGAATGATCAGTAGGACAAATGATACAGACGACGTGCTCAGTAGAATAACAAATGTCCGTTACAGTCTATGAGAGTGTTAGAGCCTTTTCAAGATTGATACGTCAGAGCCATGCGTACGTTTCGGTAGCGCCGCCTGCCTCATCAGTGGCCCACGCCCCACACTGAACTCTGCTCTATCCCTTTGCGGACGATAAGCGACATTTTGACCCCCAAAATATCGGAGGGTTTGTTTCGCTGAACAAGGTGATTTTGTCTAGAATTTAAGTAATCATTCGAAAGCTTAAATCTTGGGGATTCGGACACTTTGTTTTGTTGTCAGAAAGGCCTTTGTAGTACGGTGCAGCAACAAAAACAAAATTGTCTTTCACAATCGGTTTATCCTATTTGCCCAGTTAAAGTCTTGGATCGCCTTTTGCTGAGCTTCACAATGCTCATACGATAGCTCAAAATCTCTCTGAATGAACTTGATGTTAAACTGGTTCTTGAAAAGGTTTTCATAGCGCACTTGAGAGCGAAATCAAAATCACGTTTCATATCCGGAGTTTTCTTTGCACATAGGAATTATATGTGCACAAAAAGTTCACAAACTTGTAAAGAAAATCGTGTTCTATCAGAATGGTACAAAGAACGCAAGGTATTTCTCGAAACAATAGAAAAAATCGTCGTTGAAGAGCGTATTTCGCGCGTCACTGGCGATATCAATAATGCTGCCGTCCGCAAAGGGATAAGAAACCCAAGGTATCAACTGGTGCTGCTCCTTCTTCACTTGATCAGCGCTCATAAGGTTTCTATTTACCTCGTTCTATTCTATCTAGATATACTCGCATTACTATTATATTACTGTTATGACAACGATAAACGACATAATTCAAACTCGTGAAGTTCTACACAAAAGCAAGTACGAGAAGTTCTGCGTGGCAGTTAATTCAAACTCACGACGTCCTTCCATCTACCACAACAAATGAGATACGATGGCAGATGATATCACTGCTTTAGGAGGGCGGTCGCTGTAGACGTTATTTGAGTCTGAACGACCCGTCTTCACTGATAGTGCAAGCCCCCACAAAGGGAAACTGTGCTCGTATAGTTGTTTTGCTCTCTGGACTTTCGAGGTAAACCCAGTCGGGGTTTCTCAGCTCGCCATCTTATTGGAACAGTCGCCGGCCCGTCTGGATCAGAGGGCGACTACCATCTCGCGACTAGTAGCTACTAAGACGACGGTCAATCCTGGTACGGTTCACTCTTAGCTGGACTTTCCGGTGGAAACAGACTTTTCAGCTTGGATAGACCTGCGGGTGTTGTTGAACCTCCGCTGTGCTTCGCAGTCCGACTCCCAGGGCTACCTCCCAGCTACAATGAGGCGGTAAGCCATTTGGGAGGACTGTTTTTATAAGTTATGTTAATTCTCTGCTGCATTATTTTGCCTATATAAAGTGTAGTTATCGGTGCTTCTGATGGGAAATCTGGTTCGTAATTTCTTCAAAACAATGAGATTTCTCTCACCCCTTCTCCCTCTCTGAATCTCGCATATCGCGCTCTACGCGATTTTCCTCCTTGAGACACTTCAAGCTGAAAGTTTTCTTACGAGACTATCCGGCTTTCTCCAAGCAGTTTCGATCGGAACATTACGCGATGGATTCACTGCCGCTCTGCTAGTTCTTTTCTCATGGAGATAAAGTGTCGCATGGATGTCATGATTGATTAAATCCTCTTTTTGTGGCGACGGCTTGCAAAAATCCACCGTCCACTCTCGGTGTCATTGGTCGTTTCCAGAAAGTTATGAGGAAAAATCTGTATCTGTGGTTGCGATGGTGATACGATGATGTGCACGGCGTGTTATGTGATGTTGCCTTCATTCGACTGATTTTTGAAAATCGCATTAAGGGACGTCGATATATGCATAGATATGCATGTTTGTATACGTATGTGGGTGCATGTATAAGACTATGTATATGTATATATATATATATATATATATATGCGCACACATGTATATACGGTTCTTTTCGGTTATCCGGGAACAAATGAAGAAACGCCCACTTTCGCTGGACAAGAGTTTTTCATGAGAGTGTTGACATTTGTTCGAAAGCTTAATTCTCTGACTAATGGCTATTTGGCCTTTTTGGAAGGACCCCTTAATAGCGCCGTATCTTTCAAATTAAAATTATGTCTTACACCAGTCTAATTCGCTGGAAGCACGAAAAGCATATAAGCATGTAGAGGAAGTCTTGTAGTACTGTAATCATAAGTTTTATTTGGAGTTTCTTTCAGAGTGGAGAAGAAGCTTTCATATAAATAGCGAAAATTGCACTCCACATATGAGTCGCCTCAACGCCGATCCATCGATCGAATTCGGAGCGCCGTGTCGAATCCATGGCCATGAGACACCAAGGCCACACACAAGCCGAAAACAATTTGCCGCGTATATGAAACTCGTTTTTTATTTTCGCTGCTACACGGCACTGAAACGGTCTTTCCGGAATGTAAGCGCAATGTTGCAGTCGTAGAGATTTGCGCTATCGAATGGTTACTTACAATTTCACCAAAGACTTTTGTCCGCGAGAAATATACGTATGGAACACAAGCGTTTATTTTCTGCTACATCGTCATAAAAAGGCCTTCTCAAAAAACGGTCACGTAGCGCAGTAGCTAAGGATTTAAGCTCTCGAATGATTGCTAGATGTGCAATGGAAAACCTTTGTCCAGCGAAGAGGGTCGTTTCTTCATTTATCCCGCGTACACGCATACGTATATACTTATGTACCTATGCATGTATGTCTATATGCGTGTATATACATGCACACATGCATATATATATGTATATGTATATATGTACGTATACATATGTTTCCACAGACATTAACAAGCGTTACGTTCGACTGTTTCTCCCGTATCGTCAATGCGACGTGCTCCATACTAAGTAGCAAAAGGGAGACGTCACAGTGCTTGTCAAGTGAAATATTGCGTGTTGCACCGCCCTGTTTTCAGTCGATGTTTTACCGCTTTTATTTCTGGAAATTGCCCATTAAACTGTTTTTTAGGTCGTTTGAAGAAGTTAGACATGTTTCCACAGAATTTCTTTCCACAACTGTAATAACAGTCGCGAAACATCGACTGAAACAAGCGGTGCAAAACGCAATATTACGCTTGTCGAACATTGTGGCATGTTTCCCTTTTACTACTCTTAGTATGGGAGCGTGTGGTGCTGACGAGACGGGCGAGACCGTCGAAAGGTGTGTACGCTACTAATATGCAATGTCAAACCTCGTAAAAGACCTTATAATATATCTAAGAAAATGTATTTTGTGATAATTCTTTGGTAAATAACAGTGCTGGTTATTTATAGCCTCATCGATGGAGTCAACGATTCCCAAGCCAGAGAATGCAAATGCCGACAGTAAAGAGGACATCGTCGACCTGTATCGAGGACCGGACACGAAGCTCGAAGAGAACGCATCAGACGTTGAGTCGGTACCATATGTGAGTTTAACCTTTTGGTTCGAAACAAACCAGCTAAATGAATTGTCTTTGTACTCCGTACTGCCTCTAACGTCGCATAATGGAACCACACGTCTTGACCCTCTGTTGAGCATCAAAGGTAATGTAAATTATATTCCTACCTTTAGAATCGCTTGTTCGAAGGTGAAGCACTCTACAGCTGAAGCGATAGTATTGATCTCTGCGGCTTCATTCATATTTTAATTTGCTCTTATTCTTCAGAAAGGGCTATATCTTATGAGTTCAAAATACAGGGTGCAGGGAAATTTCCGTCAATTTTCTATGTTGTTAATTTCAACATTGATATGTTTTTAATTGGTTCTGATAATATTGAACTCTTTGTTCAATTATAGTCTGGGATGTGTTTCATTTGTCTGTTTCCAGCTCTGCTCAAGTTATGGATCGTAAGAATGAACGTATGGCAATAGTTGAGTTGCACAAGATGGGAATGAAAACGACCGATATTGTTAAAATCAACTAGTCTCAAAACAACAAGTGTCTACCGAGCCGTGAATTTTTTCAAAGGGAATGAAGGGATTGAGGACAGTTCTCGAAAAGGTCGTCCAACCACCTCATCTAGTCCAGAAAACATTCAGATGATCCGTTGTCAGATTCAATGAAATAAGAAGCATTCGATGCCCAAAATGGCTTGGAAAGTTCGGGATCAGCGAGTGTAGCGTCTGAGACATTGCCAAAAATAAGCTGAAGCTGCGCAGCTACTAGATAGCTCGTGTTCACCTTCTGTGCATAAAGATAAGAAAAGAACGGCTTTTAAAGGCTCCCGAATGATTCGTTCAATAGCTGGTGCACGTTTGTCGAAGGTGCTTTCTACGGATGAGAAGATATCAACGGTCGAATCACTCCATAATTGCGAGAATCGACATCATCTCATCAAGACGAATCAGCAAAAGTCCTCAGTTACGAAAAGCATGGGCCGCAGTCATTTTCCGGCTTCCGTGATGGTCTGAGCTAACATTTGCTCCATCGGAAAAACACCGATCGTCTTCATCAAGGAGAACGTCGAAATCGACGCTGACAGCTATCAGCAGCAAGTTTTACGGGACGTGCTGAAGCCTTGAAGTGCTCAGTACTTTGGCGCTGACGGTTTCACGCTTCAGTAGGACTGGACTCCTGCGTATTCGGGCCATCCAACGATTGCCATCTGTCAAAGGGTGTTTCTAGACTTTATGGTGCAAGGACTTCATAAATGTATAGAGGCCAAAGAGGCAATCTTAAGAAATTGTCATGAACTTTTTTTTATTTTTGACTATAGTTAACATGAGCGTAATTATTCCTCCAATGAACTTGTTTGTCTGTGCAGTTGTTTTTGCTGTCCAGATGTCCGATAGAAAATTGACGGAACTTTTCTGCACCCTGTAGAAGAAGAAAATCAAAGAATAATTGGTTCTGAGGTCGAATTGGAACGCGCCTATCCTCCTAAAACATTGCTCGATGTGCAGTCTGATAGCGCAGACGATGTCGATGACGAGTACTATAGAACAGACGAGGATAATCTGTGATTTCCCCGACTTCGCGGATTGTCATGTTGTGTTCTCTTTGCGAACTTTACTAATAACTGTGTTCCAAATACACCTAGGAGGAATGAGTGGAAGCAAAATTTGACCTCAGATGGGAGTTGAACTTGCGTTTCACCCAAACCCCGGACGCATGCTACCACTACACTGCCGAGGCCGCAGCTTTGCTACCATTCTTCGATATGTCTCTATCATAGCCATCAGCCAGTGGAATTCAACAGAGTTGGGTCGGGTAAGTATATATCGCATCAAGCCCATTTAAGCTGCGATCCACTCAACATATACCTATTATATACATATAGCTACATGTCTGTACGTATGTATACATATATATGTGCATATATATACGTGTGCGAGCGCATGTGGCGCAGTGGTTAGAGGTGCCCTGCGTCGCACACGAGGTAAATGGTTCGATCTCGCGCTCATGGCTCACCAAGCCATCCATCCCTCCGGGGTCGGTAAATTGGTACCAGACAGGTCTCAGACTTGTTTGGGAGGATAAGCAGCACTGACTCGGTTCAGCGGGAGGCCTCCGCGAGTCATTGTAAAGGCCAGATATGCATTCAATCACCTCAAACGAAGTTAAAAATTGAAGTCGAATGCATGGCGCATCCCTCAGGGATTGATCAACGCCGAGAGCTTTATCCTTTTATCCTTTATATACGTGTGCATATATGAACATATATACGTGACATATATATGCACATATGTATTTGCATGTACCTATGTATATACATTTATATATCTCAAGATTTCTTGTGTTTTTGCTGCTTCTTCGCAGTGATATAATGTTGCAATATATAACCAATATATAATAACTCGGTTTGGCTAGGCTGAACTGGGTTCAGGGCGATGTGCTCACCAGACCAAGCCTGTTGAAGCTTGGTTGCTGATAGCAATGATAGAGACATACTGACGAAAGACTGGCGCAGATTGGCAGCCTTAATGGAATAGGGGTAGCACGCGACTCGGTTTGGGTGAAACCCGGGTCCACCTCCCGTCTGGGTCGAATTTTTGCTTATTACTCCTTTCTCTTAGATGTATTTGGAGCATCATAACACTGCGTAACTGCGTAAAAACAGTAGAATATAAAAATTCCTCGGAATTATATTTTAATCACAATTTGTTTGATATTTTCTCACAACTTAAACGAAATTGGATTTCTTTAGAGTGAAGGCGGTGGCGATGAAGAGGAAGGGTATGAAGCTTCAGTGGCTACTGATCTTGAAATAGTGTCAGATTGTGAAATGAATGCTGGTGGCGTCGATCATCCAGACAATACTATAGATGACCACGTATGTAAAACATTTTTTGATCTCTTTCATTAGAAATCCTTTAGGACTAGCGCTGATGTGTTGCTGACATTTGTTGAGTTTGCTCTGTGTGGAAAGAGCAGTGTGTTAGTGTTCTTTTTTGTCTCTGCTTTTCGGTTTCTATTCTTTACTTCATTTCTACTGGTGATATCAGCGCACTGATTTCAAAGTTTTCCCTGGATGGTTCTTCTAGTTTTTTTTTTGGTCAAGCCGAGTTATTTTTTCTGATGAGTAGATCGAAAAATCTACTTCCTTGTTCCATCCTACGAACATATCAGTACGAGGAGTTGCCACTAACAAAGGCATTTCAGGTACCGGACCATGATGTTACAGAGGTGTCGCCGTATTCACTACGACCACGTATTCCCCATATCGAGGGGAACTCTTCACTTGGCTCATCAGAAACATCGTTAACACAAGCAAGAAGGTGAGAAAGTGTGTGAATGCTCTTGCCTGAGTGTTCGCTTTTGTGGAATTCTCGGATTTCTCAAATTTCTTAATGTTCTAGCATTGTATTTCAAGCCCTTTGTAGGTCTGTTATGGGCACTTATATAGTGCAACACACGTGTTTCGGCCTTGCAGCCTCGTTAGTTTTCGTTCATTCAGTTCCTCGGAGATATACCCTTATATGGAGCAATCAGCGATGATTTTTTACACTTAGCGTACGGTGAAAATCATCGTGGCGTTTTTTCACAGTGATTGATTGTCGGTATATTACAGTTGAGATGGGACTACTGAAAAACCCATCTCATTCGCTGGAAAGGAACCTTTTTGAGGGATACCAGTAACAGTTCGAAAGCTGAGACTTGAGGCTACAGCCCCACATCACCGGTTTTTCAAAACACCTTTTCATAACGCTGTAATCTCCACATTAAACTAGCGCTTATTTCTCGCCGGACAGAGCTTTTTCTTTGTACTATTAGTATCATAAGATTACGTAATGCTTCCTGATGCCATTGCTATGCTTAAATACTGAAATGACCATTTCTCTGCAACGCAGCAGGTAAAATTATTTGAATTATACGTGCGGGAATGGACGATGTAGAGTAAGTTCACGTCGCAGTGGGTGTGGCGGTCACGTGGCTGCTGACGCAGTGCTTCTCTACGCGTTCATGGGAGCGTTCACTAGCCGGGACTCCGTTTCTCCCACATGGGAAGTCGACTTATTGCCAGTTGCGTCGCAGCTTATTTTATCTGCTGAGTTTGAGAGAAACGGTCTTTTCAGGATATAAACACGGCGTTGGAACCAAATTCGATTATGCTATTGAATGATTATAATAGTCTAGAGAAATAGCTCTGTTCGACGAGAAATATGCTTGTCTGAAGCCAAGAAATCTCCTCCTATAGCAACGTCAAAAGAAACCCTTCTCGACAGCAACGTGGGGCATAGCCTGAAATCTCAGCTTTCGAATTGTTACTAACCCTATGGAGAGTTCTTCTTTAAAACATAAGATTAGTTTTCATTTGTCCCAGCTTAACTGAAAAGAAGCGATTGTCGATTGCATGCCATACGGCTGTTACTTGGGCATGTGAAACAAACAGCCATACGCCATGCAATCGAAAACCAATCACTCTAAAAGAACGCCACGGTGGTTATCTCATCGTACGCCGAGTGTGAAGTTTGTCGTCGGTTCCATCACACAGGGGTAGATTCCTAAGAAAGTGAACGAAAATGCACCTAGCAATTGACGAGGCTGTAAGGCCGAAACACGTGTGTTGCATTATATAAGTGCTCATTTCACACCTCATGAAGGCCTCAAAAACATTGTTAGTTTATATTGTTGTTGAGCGAGGTCTCAAAATAGTCGAATAAAAGGTTTGTTTTACATATTTTCAGCCCAAAGAAGAGCTCTAAGCATCGAGCACGGAATAGGCGACGAAACAATCAGTCACGAGTCAAATTCAATGTAGGTGCTTTACTTTTTCGATATTCTTGTCGTATTCTACGTTAACTCGAAAATGGCACGTTTTGAATTACCCTCTCTGTGGTGTTTTCGGAATATTCTTTTTGTTTTCTTCTGAAATGGCGGATCTGCAACTAAGTGGTTGAAGTTTAATTCTTTGAGCATGTACAGCTCTAAAAGGAATTCGATTATCGTCTTTAATTCACTTTCTCTCCAAAGAAGTCACCTATCACATAAAGAATTCAGAATCGGCGCTAGTCGTTCTGATTCATTGGTGCTTTCAGAGCTTACCTTTGGCGACGTTTACATCCGTTCATATCTCATCTTCGACGAGATTCTTTCTCGCCGCTCACAGGGCAAGTAGGTGATGTCAATAGAAGTATCGTGGGCGTATCCAAAATCAAGGTGGACTATGCATTTCAGACCTCAGAAGTATGTTTTCAAGAATCAACGAGCATACGTTGGAGGAGAAATCAATTGATTCGATCATGTAATGATCAGGGAAATAGCGATATGGCTTGCGAAGCCAAACCGTTGACGGTCGATTGCTGAGGGATCGATGCGTTATAGTGTAGAAAGTGTGGTGCCAAAGCAGGCGTCGATAGTGCAATTAATTTATCAGGCGCCCGCGGAAGGAGTGAAATGCGGGCTCGAGTCCTGCTCCTCGTCAAAGTTTTGCGCATCATTCAACATCAATGGATTAAGAAAATAGCTGGGCAAAGAAAAACGGTAGACCGCATGGACCTTCATTATAACTGGCCAACTAGATAGATTCGTAGCCCTTAGGGTTTTTGAGTTTCGAATGGTTCTCGCAGTCGTTACTACGCTCAAATTTTATTACCATTGTAGTCGACAACTGAGAGGACTAGGGTCGTCAGTACGGTTTCTCGAATGGTTCTTTCTCTTAGGAGTGGTGTTGAACTCATTTTCTATTTAGCTGCTGTAATTTTTTTTTTCGTACTGTTCCAAGTAGAAATCGGCTCTTTATATTTTCAAGTGGACGTTGGAGCCTGTGGAGGACCCTCCGCCTGACGATCTAGAATCTTCTAGTTTGATTAGTGGTAAGCTATTCTTACCATTATCGTTTCATTATCTTCGTAGTATTCGAACATTTGCCCCTAGGTTCTATAGTTTTCAGGGGAGCCGGTCATATTTAAATTGGAAGAGTTGGAACAACTGCGTATCCAGTTAGAGCAGGTATGACTTCATGATGCTTACTTGATTAAAGTTTTTGTGGAACCCTTGACTTTCCTCGAATACAACGAGTAACGTTTTCAGCACGTTCAATTGCTAACTCAGTCGGTGGTAATGTGCTATCATGATCGACGTTCTAGCCCATGTAAAGGACCAATATCAACTTATGATCGTAAGTTTATTTCGTGCTCTACCAGCCGTATCTTATTCTCTGAATCAATCTATCATTACTCTTCTTAGTATATCTGCGGAGAGTGTTCCGGCGCATCTAAGGCCGAAAGTGGTACATTTTTATCTTCAAACTGACACGTCTGGTCCTAATCTTAGTAAAATTATTGCCAATCTTCTCTCGGCCCAGTTCCTCTATAAACACTGTCCATTCAATGAAATTTCACTTCATGGACAGTGTAAAATGTTCGTTGTCGTGTATAGGGAACCGAGCGCCTCGAGAGAATTGGCATAAGACGAAGGGTACGAACGACCCGACTGATGCGACTGTCAAGATTGAAACACGTGTATCAGGCTCTATAAGTTTGCCCTACTACAGACCACATGACATGTTGGTTCAAATAACAATCATGAGAGTTATGCTAGAATTTGAGTGTGGTCTTCAAAAAACACTCGAAACGAAGGGTATGATATAGTTGAGACGTTCTCCAGGTGGTAAGCCTAAGGCAGGAGACGATGCACATTTAGGATTTGAAATCGTTCTACTATAGCAATCTCTTTGAAGGGAGTTAACTCAACTATCATCTGTAGCCCTGTTAATCGTCGAGTGACTCGAGTGGGTGTTAGTAAACGTATGTTTTTCATGTCAAATACTTGTGGGTTCTGCCTAGTCTAGAAATTGGTTGAGCATATTTGACCTGCGGGGTCTTACTAGATAATCTCGATAGTCTGGTCAGTAGTCTTCTTGTTGTACGTTCGACATCTCAAAAAATCCACTCCATAACAGCTCTTGTCCAGCCGTTGTTGTTGAAACGCATTACTGTGGCGGTAAGTCCTACATGACAGGTGTATGATCAAAATATGTGAAGACCTGTCACTATATGTGCATACATCATATATACATATATGTATATGTGTGCGCATATACACATGTACAGAAGTACGCATGTACGCAACGCATACATGTACATGCATGTATGTGTATAGAAGGATAAAAGCTCTCGGTGTTGAACAATCTCTGAGGTATACACATGCATTCGTCTTCAATTTTTAACGGATGTGACTGTATGGATATCTGGCCCTTACAATGACTGGCGGTGATTTTTCGCTGTTTTGAGCCAGTGCTGCTTATCCTCCCAGACAAGTCTGCGACCAGTGCGCTACCAGTTTACAGACCCCGAAGGGATGGATGGTTTAGTGAGCCATGAGCACGAGATTGAGCTATCGACTTTGTGTGCGATGCAGATCACTACTAAACACTGCACCGTATGCGCTCCAAATGATTACTAATGATTGTAAGTGCGTGATGCTTCCATTGGTTTTGTTGTCGACCAGTCCCTGAAGCAGCATGCCCTGCCAATACCTGAAAACTGAACATAATCAGGAGCGTCATCTTCCCAGCATACGTCTTGAGCTTGGCTTGAACTTAGCGGATCTTTGCCATGAGGTAGTCAGTAGGCGGGTGCGTGATGTTCCCGTAGTTGACTTGGAACTCGTCTACAGCGACAGTCGACTTAAGAAAGCCCTCCTTGTGTGATCGCAGCAGAACGCTTTCGCAGACGGTTTCGCCTACAAGACCAGTCATGGTCAGTCAATGCATGAAGTGTCCCTCGAGACATCACTTTGGGGGAGTCCATTTAGATGGCGAGCGATGCTACTGCGGCCATATCCAAGTGTCTGCTCCAAATCCCTGATACGAGCATTCGCATGCACTTTCAGCTCGCAGTACAGAGCGTCTTCGTCAAAAGTGACTAACCGGTGAGACTGAGGTTGCCTTTCACAGTTCGTATCGCGTTCATCGAAGTGCTTGAACGAGTGGCTTATCGTCCGATCGGTAGAAGTTCCTGGCTCAAAGGCAGTGTTAATCTTCTCAGCCGTGTTCCTTAAATTTGTCTTGATCTGTATTCATGTATAATCGAGCGTTACTGATGCTGATACATCTTGATTCTCAATTGATCAGTCTTCCCATTGCGCGTGCCCTTTCAACTCTCCTCCCCTCCCCTTCCCTCTCTGTCTACTCAACAAGAGCTTCTTTTGACATTGCTTCGTTATCAAGTAGAAAACCAAATAGAATAATGATGCGAAGTTAATAATGGGGCAACTCCATATAAACATGTACAAATGTAAATGTACTCATGCATAAATTCAAATGCACATGTATATGTACATGTACATATACATATGTATATATATATATGTATACATATATACATACACACTTTTATATACATATATACTTTTAAATACATACATAGTTGTATTTATATGGGGGCGCCATGACCAGGTGGTTGTGATGTTGGTCACGGCGCGCGTGGAGCCTACCTCCACCTGCGAACTCTCTCCTGCAGTCAACAGTAACGACCTGTGGAACACCACAGCTATCCTCAGGATTGCAAGGAGACTCGCTTAACTAATATTCAACGCCGTTTAATAAGAAGATGAAAAACGAATTGAATGCTAAAAGTGCTGGGTTTCGCACAGTGAAAAAAGCACTGTGATGACGGATCAGTTAAGGTGCTCAAAGTATTTATACTGTAGAGATTACATGAGATCACTGGGAAATACCATATAACAACCTTTACGCTCCAGCGCTTATTTCTAGCCTCGCATGCGACGCAGTCAACCTGGCTTTCGTCACAATGTTGTAGTCTCGTAATGAAATCTAGAGTACATCGTTGAAAAGGGAATTTATCATCAGTTAACATTATATTGCAATAGAAGAACAACTTACTTCTAAAGTCTTTCGGCAAACCAAGCATAGTATTGAAACCATGCTTTTTCAAGTCATCAAGGTACTACAAAAACCCTCATAAAACAGGATAACAGTGTTCAAAAGCAGTTGGAAATGTGGTAATTTTTGCGCTTTCTCCAAGATTGGAAGGAGATGCGCTCAACCAGTACTCCACAACGTTTGGAAAGATTAAATTCTCAACCAAGCGATGATCGCTAGGAAATGAATTTTTTTGTGCTAAAGTTTTTTTCATGGAGTCCTTGTTGGCGTTCTTCCACCATTTAATTACGACGAGTTCCTTAAAACCTGAATTTCACTATTTAAGTGCAAGATTTTCATGCAGTGTGTGCCAATATAAATTGCCCACCAAGTGGCGCTTGCAGCAGTGCATTCAAATGCACAGTGGGCCGGAAGTGTTGAGGTTATATGTTTGTACATAAGTCCATGACCCCATTCGCTGGCAAAAATTTTTCATAAGAGTGTTTGTATTCAAAAGCTCAAATTTCTGGCTACTGCGTTACGTGGCCGTTTTTGAGAACAACCTTTGTAACGCAGTAAAATTTAAAATGAAATTTTGTATTACATCGGCAGAACAATTCTTCTGTTACTTCGCAGGAAGCACTAAAAGCGTATGATCGTGTAGACAAATTTATTTATTATCAGGAGTCTTTCGTTTTATCTGGAGTTTTCTTAAAGCGGAGAAAAAAATCTCGAATTACATAACAGATTTTCACTCCACATAAGTAACACATTAGTGCTGTTGTATATCCCGTATGGATTGGACTGCCAGCATCTCCTCACCCTTCCCCTCTCCCCCCTCACACCTGTGCCCAGCCCATATCTTAGCCGACAAACAGCCCTCGCAGCATGTGAATTCCATCTTATTTTCCCTGTCACACTGCAGTGAAACGAAATTCCGATAAAATAAGCACATTATCAGAATCACTCAAAATCCTACCAAATAATTACTTGCAAGTTAAAGAAAGCGCTCTTTTTGCGAGAAATTTGCTAAGGCACACAAGTTCTTTCTTGCTACAGCCTTATAGAAAGACCTTTTCATAAAACAGCGGCGTAGCGCAGTAGCCAGAAATTGGAGCTTTCAAATTCTCACTAAAATTGCAGTTCAAAGTCTTTGTCCAAAGAGGGTTCGTTTCATCATTCGTCGCCAGATAACAGAAAATAACCACATATTTGTCAGCGACGCTGCAAGTTTATCAGCTCATTGAAATTAGTTTTGTTTGGGAGTTGTCGGAATTGTAGAACTCTACTTCCGTTGTGATACGGTATGCGAATTTTTTGCGAAATAAATGTATGGTTGAAGTTTGGAATTTTCGAATTTTAATTTCTCCAATGGTACTGAAATATTTACCATATCTTTTAGCTTAGTCTACCAAAAGTTTTTTTTTGGAAAATTAAATGGTTTTTTTGACTCTTCAAAGAGCAACTGGTAACTGTGAAAATTCTTGTGTTATTCCAACTGTGGTTTTCGTATCTTGAACTTCTTTCCTCATAATTTTAGAATGAACTTGACTCACGATATTATGCCGGTGGTGAAACGTCCTTTTTCAACATTGCTAATCTTGGTGCAGCTATCGATTCTTGTCATGACATCATGGTTGTGAACCCTGTTGCGCAGCTACATGTAAAATGGGAGCCAACAGACTATGGTAAGTTAAAATTTGAAAAGAAAGCAACTGGTCACATATGAGAGGATTTGACTTGTTTTCTTCGATATCTAGGTTGGTGCCCTAGACCGGAAGCTGCGCTTGTACTCGGTCGTAGTCGTGCTGTCATCTACCCCGACCTTTTGCCTGGTGTACAACCGGATTTGTTTGACGTCGCGCATCAGTTTTTCACTCCTGGAGAAGATCTTCTGTTGGCTCACGCGCTTATACAGTTTCGACACGTTCCGCACTATAATACAAGGAATTCATCTGGAAGGTAATTGATCAGAGTTCAATCATCTAGTGGCTGGTTCTGTTTCTAAAAATTTCACTAGGTTGTGAATGTAAACTAGTTTTCAGACTAAACTGGGTGCAAAAAATGTCACTTGCCTTGTAAAACGATATCACAAATCCGGAGCCACCTTCGCGCTGCACAGGAACACGTCGACGGTCGAGTGGTTCAACCTAACCCACTGTATAAGATAATAATAGTTGGGTTCACTTCTCTAAATGTTTCCAAATAATAACATATGTTGAAATTCGTTGTTTTAGCAAGCCCTTCGAGAAGCGTGTCATTTTCAATTTCCTTTGAACGACCAGTGGTTCGTTATGAAACATTGCAAATGTGGCCCGAGAAGGACAGGCCAGTTTGGTTCAATGTGAGTTTTGGGTGCACATTTCAGAGGAGTGTCTAGAGTTTTTTGTTAATAGGTTGTTGACAGCACTGATAGGGTCAAAATATGGTTGAGCGAAAGGTAAAGCGAGCACTACGATGGTGTAGTGATAGCACGTGAGCCCGTAGACAACCAGGTTTGAGGCCCTTATGTGATTCTCAATTTAGCTTATATATCAATGTTATTGTGTGCGATCAATTCGTTTGGTTGTGCTCATGTATGTACATATATACATGCATCTGCTAAAGGCGGAACGAGCTTGACGACATTTTACAGAGATAGGCAGTCTGAGAAGTAATAATCATAAGCATCACCTTGAGTATATGAAATGGTTGGGAATTGCTAAGGTTTTCTGTAACTTGCTCGGTATCTGATTTAACTGTAGCGTTCTATGGAAAGACAGGAAATTAGCTGTCAGGTAGAAAGCGGTTCGGTTAGTGGTTGTGAAGTAAGAGGTTTTCGAAGAACTGTCATGTTATCAGAAACCTCAATATAATCGCTGCTTACTGATTCAATAATGTGACTTATTCATTTAATCATAAGAGACCATTTGTTATAGGTGCATTCAAATCTGAGGTGAATTAATGCAGTAGCTGATTGCAAGGTTCTTATTGTGGTACGAGACAAAAAATAGTTCATTTCGTGAATCCTTATCGAAATTTTAGATTGCATAGAGTATAAATCGACTGTCATTTGACGATCTCCACAATCTGGAAGCATATTTCAAGCCCAGGACCGACTATCATTAACCTTGTCAAAGTTTGAACAAATGAGCTGTTCCTTCATTTTAGCCGTTCCGAGGTGTTAGTGGTATTATTTATTGAATATTAGCGAAGCAACACTAAATATATTGCTTGTATTTAATAAGTAAAATCACTAACACTCGGAATGGCTCAGGAGAGGAAACTACATATTTTAAGCCTTTCATAAGGTGTGCTATGAGCACCTTTACAGTGCAGAACACGTGTTTAGGCCTTGCAGCTTCGTCAGTTGCACAGTACCCCTCGTCTTACCAAAAACTCTTGGGGAGTGTCCCCTTACATAGAGGTATCTTTGACGAACACGTTACACCGGGCTGCAAGATTGAAACAAGTGTATTGCGTTATATAAGTGCTCATAATAGTCCTCATGAAAGGCTTATAATATTCTGTCAGGATGTCCTAATTGTAAGAAATGTCTAAAAACAGTCGAATTTAACGATCTCTGTAATGTTTCTTATTTGTGTCCATAGATGAACTTTTCAAGAATCAACAAATCGTCAAAAATGCCTGTTGCGATTTTGTCGGCTGCAAAGTCTGGGTTCAAGTCAGTACACAAATGTGCGGTGTATCAACTCAATGTTGATATTGATTCAGCCAGAATCGTTTTTAGCCTCAATAGACATATTTTTTTTCAGAAATTTCTGAGGGTTTTCACCACGATCGGTCCTACCCTGGTAGTTCCACGTGAGAGTGTCAGGGTTTGTACACCTCCTGCGACAACAGCATGTGATATGCCTATGGCCCTTATTTCACAAAACGTCTGTCCTACGACTGCTTCAAGAAAATCACGTACCGGAATTGTAACTTCTGTATCATTCGAGGTAACGATTTCTTCTATAGTGTTTCATAAATCTAGCTTCAGGAGAAAAATTTTCAAGTCGGTTTATCTTTTGTGGAAAAATTTTAAGGTGCGGAAGGGAGATAGTGGAATGGGAAAGATTGCTGCAGATCTTTCCTGTTTTCGAACTTATCATGGTAAAAATTTTTGAGTTCATCGCTGATTGTCAGGGATGGTAGAGGAACGTTGCACTTTCATATATATATTCCAGGGATAACAGAGGAACGTTATACTTCATTATAATATATATATATATATAATATAAATATATATATGTATATATTCCAGCGAGATCTATAGACTTTCCTTTTCACGCCGTACGTTATGCTTTCTCCTTGCTATGCCGATGTAGATCTCTTTGCGAAGATCTACAGTTGACATTCTTACCAGACTTGCTCAGTGTGATTCAGTAAGACCAAGCTTCAGTTTTCTGCTCTTTTCAAGCATTTTATTATAAACCATGTGGATGCGATCTCAACATCTTTTGAGGAATTGAAGCTAGTAACGTGTAGGCTTCAAGTTTTTGGCTTACACACGTTTTTTTGAATCAGAAGGCCGACTCTCAATTTTGGCATCAAAAATGAAAGTAATGTCACGAAGCCTCGTTGAAACTGCGCGAGATTTGTATCTTTAAGAAACGATCACCAACGTTTCGGCTACCTCGCCGTTTCCAGAGACACGAAACTCCTTGAAGGAAGTCACATATGTGTTGTCGCATACAATGAAATAATTCATATAGTGAAATGCTTGAGGTGATTCGTGAAATCAGTGAATGATTCATGAAATCACGAAATGATTTTGATGGTCCTGGCGATTTTTTCTGCTGTAAAGATGAACTTCATTCATGATTTACTGTTTTTTGCGTTTGAAAAAATGATTTGCATTCTCACTTTCTTCTACTTTTCCAAATTTTGTAATCATGTATTTGCTGTTGTTGGCTTTTCTGATACGATGTCTCCGACAGTTTCATAATACGTCTTATTATTGCGGCTACTTCTTTTAACTCAAATTAGAGCGCATCTGGGATGCTGGTAATGATTTTCTATGACGCGTTGCTTGAAGACGGAGAATGCAGTATGTGAGGGGAAAGGAACTTGCAAGAGTCGACTAGAAGGGCAGTAGAAGGTTGGATGACAGAGCCCATGGACATTTCCTGATGGAATCTTTTTTTCGTGAGCGATAACTGTCCCATCATATAGTTCGCTTAAGTCAGTCTTCTCGCCTTCTGTTTTCTTGTACGATCATCAGGTGCTGTTCGTTCCTTGAAGAAGTGTGTGAACATCGGTGTCTGTAGAGAGTGTTCTATCATTATATGTCAAAGTAAGAAGCAATCACTATGGCGTATCCTTTGCATTTTTATCAGATCCGGTTCCAGTGATGTCTTGTGTAACCTGAGATTTAGTGGCCTCTAATCAGTCGTCTCACCGTCTAACGTCATGGACTTCAGGACTCAATTTGCGAGCAATAGAGCTGATTTGTGTTGCTTAGGGAATTTGTCGATCTCTTTAGACCGCACGTAGTCTCCCAGAGTGTTTTCATATCATCACGACGATGTGGATCTGATGGAGTTTTTACTTCTCCGTCGACTCTCTCAATTAGTTGCTCATGTAAGACACGATGTTGATCCATAACGAAGTATCAAAAGATACAAATGAGAAATTAAAATCGATTGTTGGAGGTGGAATTAAGAACCCCAAATCTCACTCAATATGATAAATATGCATTTGCAAGAAGTTTGTTACAATGAAAATTAAATACGCATATCGTGCTTTGATCTTCGAAAAATTCTATGTTTACAAGGCAATGAAATGAGTGAAAAGCTTTTGAGTCCCTTTTGTTATTTACATAAACCTATGTGTTAAGCTATCTATCTGAAATGTGTTTGACAGTCCTACTACGAAATTTGCATATTACTAAGCCAATGCCAAAAAGCTGCGATTTTTCTGTGAGAGACCATTTGAAAGTAATCAAATTTTTTCAGTCGCCAAGGTGCCTGTGGTGACAATTAGGGCATAGCGTGATAGTGGTATCCACGCATCTTGGTGATGAAAACTCCCTTTACCAACGTCATATTAGTTAAATGGAACTGTCTTTGAACTTGAGCGGTTGTTCGTAACTATAAAGGATAAAAAAGCTCAAAGCTCTTGGCGTTGATCATTCTCTGAGAGATGGGCCAAGCATTCGTCTTCGATTTTTAACTTCGTCCCAGGTGATTGAATGCATATCTAGCTTTTACAATGACTCACGGAGGCGCACCGCTGTGCTCAGTTAGCGCTGCTTATCCTCCAAGTCAAGTTTGAAACGAGTTTGGTACCAACTTTTGTGACTATAGGTCTTGCAAATACTTTGATAAGTGTGCATCGTACTTCTTCATTCGACTGCTTTCATAGACATCGTTCAAATAGTAGTCCGTAATATGATAACATGTTTTGAGCCTTTTACGAGGTGTGGTATGGCACTTATACAATGCTATGCAGGTGTTTTTCGCCTTTCCAGGCCTCATCACTAGTACGGTCCCTTTCGGTTCAGCCGATCCCAGTGCAGGGAGTTATATCTCTATTTATAAAGGAATCGACGCCAAATAACAATGTGTTCGGCTGAGAACATGTTTCATATTATAAGATTATTGTCGTTAAACGAGGTCTATAAAATCAGTCGGATGATGAGGTATGATTCATTTTACCAGCCACGAGCTGGTCTGTTGTTTACTGCAATATCGTAGGATTTTATCACCTAACTTGCCGTGATCTGTTATTCGGCGTCGATTTAAGTATAAGTAAAGTATATCCCCTTGCAAGGGATCGACTGAGCCGAAAGTTTGCATCGATTTTTGAATATGGTACGGTCACGTTTGTTCCCCATTTCCTCTCACTTTTGAAACGTTGACTATAGTAGTTTTTGTATCAACATAGTTTTAGACAACAGACAGTACAGTGTTTCGATCTAATCTAGTCATTTCGAAGTGACTTGATTGATACTTAGCATAGTGTATACTCAGAAGTCAGCATCTCATTGTTCTGTTTTGTGTTCTGAGCCCTATATTAAGCTAACGCTTTCAGGTTGATGTCAGCTTTCATCATGACGGTGCGCATTTGATAACCGGTGTTGATGTTCGGCCTATTTCCAACTGTTATGTAGGTTTTGTGAACCTTGTGCTTACAAGAACATCGAAGTCGACCTTTTATACAGGAGTCTGTTGGTGCTAGCTTTCCGTCAAGCTCTACCCCTATGGCCAATCGATGCCACCAGAACACTTCAGAGTTTGATGACATCTGTATCCTGAAACCTCTTGCATCTGAAAGAACAAATGTAAAGGATGAGTTAGATGTTTATCACCAACATTTTCTAAGAGAATAATCAGATTTTATAGGGCTAGATATGTTTTGCTGTTGTAGGGCGATATCGTTAGTGATGAAAACTCGTGTGGTACTCCATCAAATCGGTCAAGATCTGAACGAGTACACGTGAATACATGTAGAAAACGGGCAGCTAATGTACCGCAGTTCGTCAGTACACCAGCGAAGCGTAAGACGGATTGTAATGAGAACTCTCAACTTTCATCACTCTCCCCGTGCATTCCTGGTTTAGTCGTCGGTACTATGTCTGTTTTTTCTTCGGACTCTAGGTAAGTCAGGCAGGAACATGGTTTAGTCTTGTAACCTGGTTCATAAGTACAGCTTATATACAGTCGATTTCATATAGTATGATCATGTAAGCTCACTTCTAACAATTAGTATTAGACATTTTGCGAGTAAGTATAGTGGTAGTGCTACATTGGTTTTTTCGGAATTCACTGGTCGGACAGAATTTTTCTGCTCGACTTATAATAATCATTTGATAGCTTGAAAACGGTAATTTTAATAGTTGGCTTGCTTTTTAAAAGGATCGTTTTTTTTGCGCTGTAGCAAGGGCGAAGAGAAAATTACATTTCAGGTTCTTTGTAATCATAAAAGAATAAATGGAAACTGACCTCAATTGCTGAAGGAGGACTTTTCATAGGAGTACTCCGAAATTCTAGTATTTCAATTTTTGTGGAGTGTTATGATGTTGCATATATACCTCAGAGAATTGAGTGGTGTGGTAAAACACGGCCTCATCTGGGAATCGAACCCGCATTCCACTACACCACCGAGGCACATTTGCGCCACCACTCATTCTCCAGCATCTCTGTTTTGGCTATCATCCACCAGCCTTTAACAGGTTTGGTCAGGTATGCGATTTCGCTTCATAAACCCAGTTGGGCTGACGGCCACTATTAAATGTAATACTCCGAAAGTTCTCGTATTTTTTTACTGCTTTTTTCGTGCCTCGGTGGTGTAGTGGTGGTAGCACGCGTCTCCGAATGGATATTGCAGGTTCGATTCCCGCCTGAGGCCGTGTTTTTGCTCACCACTCAATTGTGTTTTCATAGGAGTGTTAGCAATCATTCGAAAGCTAAGATATCTGGCTAAGGCCCCACATGGCCGGTTTCTTAGAACGCACTTTTATAACGTAAAATCCAAAATAAGATTATGTTTTATAAAACCACGTGTTTTTCTTTCTTATCTCACTTAAATTTCACTGGACAAAACTGCTTCCTTCGGGCGCTAGTACTCATTCGATAGTACACGTTTCGAAGAACTCAAAACTATGTGTGCCCTTTAGAAAGGCTCTTTTGATAGCGCTCTAGGAGAAAGAAAAGATCTCTGCTGTACACTTTGCCAGACAGATTACATATAGCTTTTTAGGCTATTAGTAACCATTCGATAGCGTAATGTTTGTTGATTCCAACGCCGAGCTTATTTTCTGGGAAGACCGTTCCTCTCCAATGCAGCAGGGAGATATGCCACCAGCCAAAGCGTGAGTCGATCGATGATCGTGTGACGTTGCCACATTCGCTCTCGCCTCACCCCCACCCCATAAAATGGCTAGAAAACACTTTTCAGCGTATGTGAGTCATTCTTATCTTCCCTATCACATTGCAGATAAACCGTCTTTGCGAAACAAGCACAGAATTGAATTCAGAAAGATTATGATTTCGAACGATTACTGATAGCCCAAAGAACGAGCTCTGTCCGGCGAGAAATATGAACGTATCCAACGCAAAAAATCTCCTCCTGTAGCAACGTAAAGAAAAGGCTTCTGTGAAAACCGGCGACGTGAGCTGTTACCTGAAGTATCAGCTTTCGAATGGTTACTAACACTCTCATGAAAAGTTACTCTCCAGCGAATAACATCAGTTTTTATTTGATCTCTTATAATCAGAAAGAACCACGTTTTGCTTCCGGAGTGTATAGTGTGTTATGGAAACGTTTTGCCTTCCTTTCTCTCCAGACATATTTCTTTTGCTAAAGTTTTGCAATCATTCGATAGATTGAGTAACGGCGATGCCAATAGTGGGCGTCGTTTATAGAAAACCTCTTAATTGCGCTGTGGGCAACGGCGAAATGATCATTCAATAGAAAAGATCTTGACGACTTCGAATCTTGGTTTGGATTTTTAAAAGGTCTTCATATAGCTCTGTAAAAGCGAAAAAAGATTGCGTATTGCACTCAAAGTAGATAGTGTGGCTTAAAATTTATAGTAGGTTTGTTTGGTAAAATGAAATGAAAATATAAACTAACATGTAAAGAACGACAGAGCAAAGTCTTTTTTTTCAATTACGTAAAATTGGGAAATATTTTCGAAATTGAGAAAAAATTCTTAAATACATGACAAAGTCGCGCTTTTTCGAGTTGGCAGTTGACTACATGCACCCTACATGCAGTTCGCTATATGCAGCAGCCGCCAGAGTTCCGTCGTATTTGAATATCTCCTCTTTTGGGAGAATTTTTGGATTTCCTTCTCACTGTGATACAACACGACTGCCTCTACACGCTCGTATGCTTTAGATGCATGAATATCCTATATGTATGCAGGAAACTCTAAGAGTTGAGCTCAATTTCTTCTAGCTCTCAGAGCATCTTGTAAAGACGTTATTGGATCAAAATTCTAGTTTCAGGACCATCAATATAAATGTATTATCAAATGACTATCAAATTTCCAATGTAAATCCATCCGCAAACCCTAATCGAGCGTGCAAAGTAAACCGAGTATGAAACCTATTTTTATATTCGGCCGCTACACTGCACTGAGAAGTCTATAAACGTCAAATAAAGTATTGAAATTTTCGAGCTTCATGTTATCAAATGAGCACTAAAAGTCTATGGAGAACTTTTCTGTAGCAAAAAATTTCCGGTCTCGAAAGGTATAATCTAAACTTTATTCTTGTAGTAACCATTCCTTGGATTAGTTACTATCTCTTCTTTCAATATAATTCCAAAAAAAAGAATGATTTAAGCTCAAAAAAGGGGGTTGGTAAGCCCAGGGTCATACACCGGTGTTTCGGAGGTTCGTCCTCCTCATCAGTGACCCCCGCCCCACATTCAGCCCTGCATTGAAGCAAGGAGGGTGGCGTATGTGGTGATGGCACAGTGTACTATGACACTGTACCATCACCACCTCTCAGTCGATAGATTTTTGCTGTTAGATCAAAACTATATCAAAAGATCGACTGTTTTTGAAACCCCAAAAAACATTCAATATAATTCCAAAAAAAAGAATGATTTAAGCTCAAAAAAAGGGGGTTGGTAAGCCCAGGGTCATACACCGGTGTTTCGGAGGTTCGTCCTCCTCATCAGTGACCCCCGCCCCACATTCAGCCCTGCATTGAAGCAAGGAGGGTGGCGTATGTGGTGATGGCACAGTGTACTATGACACTGTACCATCACCACCTCTCAGTCGATAGATTTTTGCTGTTAGATCAAAACGATATCAAAAGATCGACTGTTTTTGAAACCGCCAAAAAACATTCAATATAATTCCAAAAAAAGAATGATTTAAGCTCAAAAAAGGGGTTGGTAAGCCCAGGGTCATACACCGGTGTTTCGGAGGTTCGTCCTCCTCATCAGTGACCCCCGCCCCACATTCAGCCCTGCATTGAAGCAAGGAGGGTGGCGTATGTGGTGATGGCACAGTGTACTATGACACTGTACCATCACCACCTCTCAGTCGATAGATTTTTGCTGTTAGATCAAAACTATATCAAAAGATCGACTGTTTTTGAAACCCCCAAAAAACATTCAATATAATTCCAAAAAAAAGAATGATTCAAGCTCAAAAAAGGGGGTTGGTAAGCCCAGGGTCATACACCGGTGTTTCGGAGGTTCGTCCTCCTCATTTCCTCCTCCTTTTGAGCTTAAATCATTCTTTTTTTTTTTTTTTTGGAATTATATTGAATGTTTTTTGGGGTTTCAAAAACAGTCGATCTTTTGATATAGTTTTGATCTAACAGCAAAAATCTATCGACTGAGAGGTGGTGATGGTACAGTGTCATAGTACACTGTGCCATCACCACATACGCCACCCTCCTTGCTTCAATGCAGGGCTGAATGTGGGGCGGGGGTCACTGATGAGGAGGACGAACCTCCGAAACACCGGTGTATGACCCTGGGCTTACCAACCCCCTTTTTTGAGCTTAAATCATTCTTTTTTTGGAATTATATTGAATGTTTTTTGGGGGTTTCAAAAACAGTCGATCTTTTGATATCTCTTCTTTGTCAGTGAACGTCCATTATAATAATGATGTTTACTTTTTCAGACGCTTAATCTTGCCTTGCATCAGTATTGATCGTGCACCATCTGGCACTCCAGGCTAGATCAATCGCCCTCGGCTCATTCTCAAGCTTTAACTCCGATCTCTTCTTTCCTACTGCTACACGTGTGTGTGGGCAGCGAACTCAGCATTGGTTGGATCAGTGTGTCCTGGTAGACCGTCAATTCGTAGCGCGGACCCGGTTTCCCTCCCATCGTGTATATTAAGCTGCCTTTTCACTCCTCTGAGCAGGTCGGTTACAGTCGTCCTTCTTGAACTGGTCATCTACTTGTAGGATGCTTTTTGCTCCTGTTCCCACATATCGTATATTCTACCGAAGGTTGTTCATTGATATAACTTGTCGTTCATAGCTGTTCTCCTTACTGATCATGTTTATATGTGTACGTTATCGATCTTGTTACGTTATTATTTTGCCATTGGTACTACGCTATAGATGATTTGATTACTCAGCTATGAGATTGATCCACGTCAACAGTAAAAATTTCCTGTTTCACGACACACATACAAACCATCCAATCAAACAGTTTTTTACCTGCAGTGCAATTAGCCTAAGACTCGAAAGACCGATTTTTTCGAATCTTGACATGTTTCATGAAAACTGAGATTAAACGAACGCTTCAGAAACTAGTCTCTAAAATTGTACGCAGAATTGGTATGTCGTCTTCCAAATTGATGACTGACGTTTCGGTAACGTTGCCTTCTTCTGAACTTGAATGTATCTATGTAACTTTATGCGTACGAGTATGTGAAGTTTTTGTGTCATATAAAAATCTGTGGTATTCGTAGTCGTCACTTTTTCAAATTAAACCATGCAGCATATCATCACGTGTAGGACTACCTATATTTTTTCGCTTGGAATGAGAGCCAAAACGAGATAGGCGTTTCACTACACAAACTAGCAATTGAGTTTGAGATATGGTGCCATATGGCTGGCAGTCTTCAATCATTTCGCTTAGAGTGACCTATGCGTCGAAAATGTAAACTTTATTTCATACTCAATTCGGTTTCAGTTACAGAAAACGATGTTAAAAATATTAGGCGGTCTCAGAAATTTGGACACTAGAGCAATAAACCCAAATTTTCTAACAAGAAGTAGCCAAAACTGCATGGTTTTAGTGTGATTTGGCTACGCATATTCTTGCTAACGTTTTAGTATACAACTTGCCTATATTTGCTTTACGACGGAGCTGTCGTGGGAACAAATTTGCCTTCCACTAATGCGCGAATGCCGCGTACAGGAAAATGCTAGTTAAGCGGCGTGCAAGATTGATGGAGCTTCCCTGTAGAGGGCTCGGGCGAGACTGATGCTCTAGAGTGTTCCCTTCATCTTTGAACTTCACGAACCATTTCCTGGCCGTTGTGCAATCATATCATCGCCCCATGTTCCATCAATCTTGAGCTCCACTTCACTACCATTTTCTTCTACGCGCCATTCGTGCTTGGGCAGCAAGCGAATTTCTTCCCAAGCCACCTCCATCTTGAAACAAACCAAGATATGTCGTATACCAAAACGTTTGTAAGAAAATGCGCAATTGTTTGATACCAAGATCATGCAATTTCAATTACTCTTGGTTGGTAAATCTGGTTTATTGCTCGAGTGCCAAAACTTATGGAATGACGTAACAATAGTACTGAGATAGGAAAAAAATCGGGACCTGAGGAAGCTGATTGATTATTTGTCGGGGCTCACTAAATTTCTCACTGTACCATCGAGACCCTCGCTCTGTCCTTCTCTCAGCCCACATTTTTCGGTGATGGCTGTTGATAAAAAGACGCGAGAATGTTATCTTTACAACAAAAAGTTTTGGTTTTTGTTTGGCAATCTTTCGCCTGAGTTGCCGATCGCCTGAGGTTCGTGCTATTCCACGTGGGTGCATTAGCTCAAGTGTTTCTGAGGCAAACCTCTATTGATAACTTTCAGACACTTAGCCTTCGTAGAGTTGGCCTAAAGATCTTCCATAAGCTCTTCGTATTCCTCGTCCATGCTTTCGATAAACTCACCTCCCCAAAAGCTAGACCAGTGGTTCAAATAGATTTCATTTCATAGTGGCTTTTGGATGGCGTCTCTCAGACTTAGCACATTTCTCCTTTTTGCGTGTACTTATTTTACTGTTACACCTATGACACTTACACGTACTTTGTAAGTTCTGAGAGAAGGAACTGTACAGTCATAAGACGGATAGCTTGCTAGTCTCTCTCCAAGTGGGCAGGTAAGAGATTATTCGTTAAGTTTCTTCCCAAATTATATTGTCTTAGGGTGAGGGAAACGTTCCGTAACATCCTCTGAGAATTGAAAGTTTATGCGTAAATTTAGTTAAAACATAAGTAATTATTCTTTGAAATAAAGACTACCATTATCCATGATTTTCTGCTAACGATCTGCAAGCTTCCAAATCGCCTCGTATTTCTTGAGCTTTGAATCAAAAAGCTCCTGACATGTGTCTTCAACTGGATCAAATGTCCTGAATTGCCGTCTACGTAGGAGAATGTTTCACTGAACAGAAAAGACCATGTTAGAACGGCGCAATATCCGCATGACTGTGGGCTGAGTAATTCGTCTAACTTTTCCTTACCCTTCTCTGCGGTGTGAGGTTTCACAATGTCATGCTGAAACAGCGCGCTCTTTCGACAAATCAGAATCGGGTAAGCTTTTTTCAATGCATCGTAAACTCGGTCCAGCTGCTCGCAGTAGAGTCCACATGCCTCAAAGTTCACTCACCTTCAGCACCAAAGATCTACGCTGCATGTCTTATCTTGAGCTGTCACTTGCAGCAATAACGTATCAAAACTTGAAGCTCAATTTTGCCCATCGTCATCATTTGCTATTCGAAGAGTTAAATGTTATTTGATGCACTATAGCTAGCGATTCTATGGAAGCTTCTGCTGTGAAAGTGGAAATATTTTTAAGATATTCTTTTGAATCTACAATATTCGATAATGCGTGAAGCAAACATAGAATTTGAATTTTTCGCAGGTGTTTAGGAATTATTTTCCTCAACTAAGTATCTCAGTCATATGATACCAGGTTTCTGGCCAAATGGCTCGTACAGTGCTAGAAATATATGTGACAAGTCGACACAGCAGAAGCGATGAATCTGTGTGTCATAGATTCAGACAGCCGTTATCGGACCACGTTCAACTCCCCTACTCGCCAGCTGTGTATGTACTACATTGCGTTCCGACTAATTAACCAAAGATCCCTTTGTGATGGGGTCCGCGGAGTTATGATAAGCATAGATACAATGTAAGGCAATATTGAATGACTCCATCACGTGCGCCCTGTTTCATTGCACCCACCTTAGGTGATCTAGGAAAAATTTGGTAATGGATAAATGGATTGTATAAATATTAGCAAATGGGTGAAGATAAGGTCAGGATAATCACAATATTCTATATATTGACCAGCCTATGGGACTACGGTATGTCCGGCTATGAAAATTGATGAATCGATGGGCACAAAATCATTGGAAGAAATGAGCTTATGTGTTTCAGTAGTATATGTATATCTAAGTATTATATGTGAGAGTTAGTTGACATATCATTTTTGAGCTAAGATATAACTGATGACACTCTATCAGTTGCTTCCACCTTGCTGTCCCACTCCGTATCAAATTTCGATATCGTTCCAAAGGCTTCCAGAAGACTGTCGGTGAAGAGTAACAGTTCTGAAGATGTCTATTTTGTTGATTTGATAAGCTAATGAATACGAATAGCTACAAACTCTCTATTTTTGTTAAATCGTTAAACGTATGAATCTCTAGCTTACAAACTCTTCACTTGTTGAAAACCATGTTTTTGTTCATGTCTATGGTTGAAACATCATTTTCAGGTAGGTTGTGAGCAAGTAATTGGAAACTTCGTCAGAAATAGGCGACACAAAGGGTCAAAGTCACTATTAGGTTGTTCTTGCTCAGAGGGAGCCCGAGAAAACGTCGTTTGTGGCGAAACTTTCGTCGTTTAATATCTACTCACTTTGCCCAATTTTTATAACGCAATTGATATTGAAGTTCATGTAGATTGCACGTGATACTGTGTAGAGTTGATTCGAAAAATATACTGTTAAGGCGATAACTCAACCCACTTCTAGCAATGACCGTACACTGTCCGAAACAACCACGCTCCCAACAGTGCGATTTCAGTTCTCTTCAGCGCTAATTATGTTTCAGAGTTTTTACTACCGTAAAAAACAGTTTTCCTCTAATCGTCTTTTATGGAGCAATAAACTCGCGAGCTGCCTTTTTAAACGTGAGTTCTTTCACTGGACAAATTCCTTCCATAGAAATCTAGTACAGTTCCGATAGCACAAGTCTTGAAGGACTCAAAAATGTGTTTGCTTTTTATGAAAGCTCTTTCGATAGCACTGTACGAGGAAGAAAACATTTGTGTTGCACACCACGCCGGACAGAGCTTTTTCTGCAGACTATTAGTAATCATTCGATAGCCTAAGGTTCAAGATTTTAAAGCTGAGCTTAAATTCTGGCAAGACCGTTCCATTGCAAAGTGCAAGAAATGTAGGGTTAATTCACATTCGCGGTCATGTGTTCTTTGGTCAATTCGCACGCCGTGGGGTGAGGGAGGGGGTCGTTTGGGGCTATGATCGATCGATTTTTTCACATGCAAGTGAGATATTTGTTAATCAATTAGAAATTGCTTCTCCGCTTCGAAAAAAACTTCAGAACGCCCGTATAGCACTAGACCTAACAACACAAAACATGTTATATCCTTGTCAGGTTATGTCATTTTGAGCGGGTCTATAAAACAGCGATCGAAAGGGGAGGTACGACTCATTGTAATAGTTGCAAGCTCGACTGCTGGTCACCACACCACAAATTCGAGTAATTCCATCATCTGACTCGGGATGATTTTTTAGTAAGCGTCGATTCCTTTGTAGAGGATTATTTAGCCTCAAGGGATCGGCTGAATCGAGCGACGGTGCTAATGATGAGTTTCACTAGGACGACGGAGGCGCCTGCATAGCGCTAGACCTAACAGTTCAAAACATGTTATATTCTTATCAGCAGCTCCAGACTGAACGTCTGACTCTGATACCACAAAAGTTTCTGTACATGTTCATGTGCTTACGTGCTTCCAGCGAATTATTAGTTGACTTGATCAGCCGATGTGAAACATAAACTTATTTTGAATTTTAGTATGAAATGGTCTTTTCAAAAACTGACCAAGTACGACTCTAGTTAGAGATTCAAGCTTTTGAATGATTACTAACCCTTTTGTAAAAAGTTCTTGTCCAGCGAGTGGGGTCGAATATTCGTTTGTTTCTGGGTAACGAAAGAGAATTTAAACGTGTTTTTTTAAAGCACCGAATATAGTTACGAAATGAGTGCATTCGCTTACTATTTTCCTTCAGAAAAGATTCTCTCAATACTGAGCGCATTATAATTCTTAAGAAAGTTTAAAGCTTTACCGACGTTGTTACGCAACCTCGGTAAGGCTTTACACATTCTTTCTATCAACTGAGCGCAATAATTTCTGTGAACATACATTGTTTAGTTGCGAAAGTATCGCACTTTACTCTCATCGTATTGTAGTACGTAGCTTTCCAATTTACAAAAGCACAATGATGAGCATCCACACAGACACCATAGGGAAGTCGGAAGAAGGAGATTACTTTCCGATACACCAGCAATTACTAGATGATTGCTGAAGAATAGACTGTGGAAAAAAAACAAATAATTTTCGATTGACATTCGTCAAAGACCGTCTCTCCCAGCAAACGTTCAATTCAGACTTACGTTTAACCTCGCTGTAAGTGACCAATGTTCAGCTTTATTTATCACCTAAAACGAGATTTTCATAAATTTAATTTATAACAGCTACGCTTTCCTCCTCATAAAACCTCTGAGTGATTCGAATCAAGTGTTCTCAGTAATTGTTCTTGTTGTGTTTATCTTCATAGTCTGACGCTAAGACTAATCGAGTAGTGTGAATCACCATAAAAACAAGTGGATTTTTAAGCTTCGCCCCTCGATACAGGTCTCTACCCTCTTCAAAATGACCTGGCACCAATCGTCATTCTTTCAGGATAGAGCGCGGTCCCTCATCGATTGTTCGCCGCTATTAGTTGCTCATCTAATTACAATACAGAAAAGTCGTTACTGAGGTTTGATTTCTTATCTGTCCAGTATTACTACTGCTGCACGATGTTCTTAACCGGAGGAACCAGCAATATTAGTCGGCAACCGCCCAATGACCGTCCTTTATATGGAAACTACAAAATGTTCTCAGATCACTTCAGTGCGGTTGAAGTCCGTATAATAACGTGACGCTAAGATAGCCACTTCATTAATCGGATGACCCAGTGTGCTCGAATCGTCTTGGTGTGACGGCTGCAAAGATCAACACCGTAAGGACAACTGCTGTGGATAATCGACTCGAATCATCGTGATCCTGATAGAAGTGGAATCACTGGAACGTTAGCTATAGTAATGCAAAATTATAAGAATTTGCACTAGTTTATCAAAGAAGCAGGAAATTTTGGACTAGTTAATTCAGCGCGGTTGCAGTCCAGTATGAAAGGGCAACGTTGAGGAACTCACTTCGTTCACACGGTTCACCCCACCTTACTCGTTTTGTGCGAATGCGATGCCTGTGGAGACTAACACTGCAGGAAGAAAAGAAGAACTACGGTAACACTTCGTCGAATGATTCACACAAAAGTTTATCACCGTTTCGAATCCACGCGAAGCCTTCAGGTTTTGCCTGTACTCGGCAACCTTGCTGCTATATCCTAAAATTTGAACTGCTGTGAAAAAAAAGGGCAGTGAAAGTTGTGACCTGTCCCTATCACAGCTGATGTGGCTTCAAAATCCTTGTATCCGTAGAGTGGAACCATAAAGATGGTGTGCACAAAATACTCGACTTTTCATCCACGAAACTGAATAACCAAGCAATCTGTATTGAATCATGCGGTGGAGTTTTAAGTATCGGGTTAGACCTTAGCACACAACAACTACTAAATGGAAGTAGAACGCTCAATTTTGTGTTGGTTTGCCACGAGAGTCCTTAAATGTGAGCACGGAAAACAACTCACGTTTGGGTTATAACTGTTCATAGCAGTGATAACAATACAATAGCAGTTCAATGATATATAGTTCGGTAAATAGGTACGAACGAATTTGGACGAATAACTGGAACAGTGGAACCACGTAAATATTTAATTAGCAAACTACTTACGGTATATAATGGGGTCAGGCTTACATACGGAACGACGACGAAGGCTCTGTCAGATAAGGTGCAGTACTAAAAGGAACACAAGGGGTTACAGGTGTACAAACGATGAAAGAGACGGTTCAAAACGCAAAAAAAACTACAATTGCATACTTCGATGTGAAAGACATGCAATGTCTTGCATGTGAAAGCGATGCTATCGTATGAAGAAAAAAGGCTATGGGAATCGATTAGAGTTAAAGCTAATGTGAAAGTGGTGCTATCGGATCGAAAGTTTTTGGGAAGGCCAATGAAATAGGGTTTCAATGTTCATGAAAAGCTTTATGACAGTTCAAGTTCAAGGTTTGAGTAAGCCGAGCGGAAAAAAAGATAGTTGATCTAAGAAGCTCACAACAATGTAGGAATAGGAACTATTCCTGGAATAGTTGTTATATTCCCCACCACTCATCGAGATCATGGGTTATCCCTGAGTGATTAAGCTGATTTTCTGCGAATATACTATTGAGAAATTCAACAATATTCATAAGAATTACACATGCCTAGAAGAAAAATAGCGACTACCCGGTGAAATAACTGCTATGTGGATAATCCACATCATTTTATCGTCTTGTGATCTTCCAACTTTGTTACCCTCTTTTTTATGAAGAGGGCAGATCGCCGCAGGACCTGAATGAAACTAAACTAGATTAAACAAATAAATGCGGAATGACTTTCACCTTCTGACAACAGTCATGAGTAACTAGGTTATTACAAGAAAACATACAGTTTTCACTCACCGGCGGAATACCGTCGTCCCGTGGAGCTTTCAGCTTGCGCGGCAGGACGCTGCAGGCAATATACTTGTAATGACGGAGTATCCACAAGAGTTAGTACACAATTCAACGTTCCGAACATATCTCACGCGTCGTTTCGCTTCTATAATTGTCGCGTGGAGATGTCATTGGCGTGTCATCTTTTTGTGATGCACTCATTGCACCAACTGGAATAAATTCTAAATCAGAGACTAAAAATTTTGCTCGAAAATGCTTTTTTTGCAGAGGCCTTGAAAGTCTGCAAAGAGGGACTCGGAAGTAGAATTCTGATGAAGAAAAAAAGCACTCGAAAATTGGCCATACATGACTCAAATTTGTTTTGGACTATGTATTCCCATTTCGGTGACATCTCGACGAGAATCTTCGCGGTTTTCTCGGATAAGTTCCTATAAGCATTTCAAGAGCTTTCCACATGTAACGATGAGTCCCGAAAAGATTTCGTAATTCAAGAAGGAGATTTAGTTCTCAAATGATTTAGTCGAATCACATTGAAAAATGTTCCGCTCCTGGGCTTGAAACATGCTTCCAGATTGTGGAGATCGTCAAATGATAGTCGATCTATACTCTAAGTAATCTAAAATTTCGATAAAGATTCGCGAAATAAACTAAATTTTGTCTCGTACTACAGTAAGAACCTTGCAATCAGCTATTGCATTAATTCAGCTCAGATTTGAATGCACTTATAACAAATGGTGATAGTTCTCTTATGGTCAAAAGAAAAAGTCACATTATTGACCATTAAGCAGTGATTATTAGGGTTTCTGATAAATGACAGTTCTTCGGAAGCCTCTTACTTCACAGCTACTATCCGAACCGCTTTCTACCTGACAGCTAATATCTGCCTTTCTATAGAATGCTATAATTAAATGAGATATCGAGCAAGATACTGCTCTATGCAAGACTGAATTAACGACGCCCAATCACGGTATAAGATCATTCACAATGTGGTTAGCCACCGACCCCTTGAAAACCTTAGTACTTCCCAAACCACTTATATATACTCAAGGTGATGCTTATGATTATTACTTCTCAGACTGCCTATCACTGTAAAATGTCGTCAAGCTCGTTCCGCCTTTAGCAGATGCATGTATATATGTACATACATGAGCACAACCAAACGAATTAATCGCACACAATAACATTGATATATAAGCTAAATTGAGAATCACATAAGGGCCTCAAACCTGGTTGTCTACGGGCTCACGTGCTATCACTACACCATCGTAGTGCTCGCTTTACCTTTCGCTCAACCATATTTTGACCCTATCAGTGCTGTCAACAACCTATTAACAAAAAACTCTAGGACAGTCCTCTGAAATGTGCACCCAAAACTCACACTGAACCCAAACTGGCCTGTCCTTCTCGGGCCACATTTGCAATGTTTCATAACGAACCACTGGTCGTTCAAAAGGAAATTGAAAATGACACGCTTCTCGAAGGGCTTGCTAAAACAACGAATTTCAACATAAGTTATTATTTGGAAACATTTAGAGAAGTGAACCCAACTATTATTATCTTATACAGTGGGTTAGGTTGAACCACTCGACCGTCGACGTGTTCCTGTGCAGCGCGAAGGTGGCTCCGGATTTGTGATATCGTTTTACAAGGCAGTGACATTTTTTGCACCCAGTTTAGTCTGAAAACTAGCTTACATTCACAACCTAGTGAAATTTTTAGAAACAGAAACCAGCCACTAGATGATTGAACTCTGATCAATTACCTTCCAGATGAATTCCTTGTATTATAGTGCGGAACGTGTCGAAACTGTATAAGCGCGTGGAGCCAACAGAAGATCTTCTCCAGGAGTGAAAAAACTGATGCGCGACGTCAAACAAATCCGGTTGTACACCAGGCAAAAGGTCGGGGTAGATGACAGCACGACTACGACCGAGTACAAGCGCAGCTTCCGGTCTAGGGCACCAACCTAGATATCGAAGAAAAACAAAGTCAAATCCTCTCATATGTGACCAGTTGCTTTCTTTTCAAATTTTAACTTACCATAGTCTGTTGGCTCCCATTTTACATGTAGCTGCGCACAGGGTTCACAACCATGATGTCATGACAAGAATCGATAGCTGCACCAAGATTAGCAATGTTGAAAAAGGACGTTTCACCACCGGCATAATATCGTGAGTCAAGTTCATTCTAAAATTACGAGGAAAGAAGTTCAGATACGAAAACCACAGTTGGAATAACACAGAATTTTCACAGTTACCAGTTGCTCTTTGAAGAGTCAAAAAAAGCATTTAATTTTCCAAAAAAAAACTTTTGGTAGACTAAGCTAAAAGATATGGTAAATATTTCAGTACCATTGGAGAAATTAAAATTCGAAAATTCCACACTTCAACCATACATTTATTTCGCAAAAAAATCGCATACCGTATCACAACGGAAGTAGAGTTCTACAATTCCGACAACTCCCAAACAAAACTAATTTCAATGAGCTGATAAACTTGCAGCATCGCCGACAAATATGTGGTTCTTTTCTGTTATCTGGCGACGAATGATGAAACGATCCCTCTTTGGACAAAGACTTTGAACTGCAATTTTAGTGAGAATTTGAAAGCTCCAATTTCTGGCTACTGCGCTACGCCGCTGTTTTATGAAAAAGGTCTTTCTATAAGGCTGTAGCAAGAAAGAACTTGTGTGCCTTAGCAAATTTCTCGCAAAAAGAGCGCTTTCCTTTAACTTGCAAGTAATTATTTGGTAGGATTTTGAGTGATTCTGATAATGTGCTTATTTATCGGAATTTCGTTTCACTGCAGTGTGACAGGGAAAATAAGATGGAATTCACATGCTGCGAGGGCTGTTTGTCGGCTAAGATATGGGCTGGGCACAGGTGGGAGGGGGGAGAGGGGGGAAGGGTGAGGAGATGCTGGCAGTCCAATCCATACGGGATATATCAACAGCACTAATGTGTTACTTATGTGGAGTGAAAATCTGTTATGTAATTCGAGATTTTTTCTCCGCTTTAAGAAAACTCCAGATAAAACGAAAGACTCCTGATAATAAATAAATTTGTCTACACGATCATACGCTTTAGTGCTTCCTGCGAAGTACAGTAAAATGTTCTGCCGATGTAATACAAAATTTCATTTTAAATTTTACTGCGTTACAAAGGTTGTTCTCAAAAACGGTCACGTAACGCGTAGCCAGAAATTTGAGCTTTTGAATACAAACACTCTTATGAAAAATTTTTGCCAGCGAATGGGGTCATGGACTTATGTACAAACATATAACCTCAACACTTCCGGCCCACTGTGCATTTGAATGCACTGCTGCAAGCGCCACTTGGTGGGTAATTTATATTGGCACACACTGCATGAAAAATCTTGCACTTAAATAATGAAATTCAGGTTTTAAGGAACTCGTCGTAATTAAATGTGTGGAAGAACGCCAACAAGGACTCTATGAAAAAAACTTAGCACAAAAAAATTCATTTCCTAGCGATCATCGCTTGGTTGAGAATTTAATCTTTCCAAACGCTGTGGAGTACTGGTTGAGCGCATCTCCTTCCAATCTTGGAGAAAGCGCAAAAATTACCACATTTCCAACTGCTTTTGAACACTGTAATCCTGTTTTATGAGGGTTTTTGTAGTACCTTGATGACTTGAAAAAGCAGGTTTCAATACTATGCTTGGTTTGCCGAAAGACTTTAGAAGTAAGTTTTTCTTCTATTGCAATATAATGTTAACTGTATGATAAATTCCCTTTTCAACGATGTACTCTAGATTTCATTACGAGACTACAACATTGTGACGAAAGCCAGGTTGACTGCGTCGCATGCGAGGCTAGAAATAAGCGCCGGAGCGTAAAGGTTGTTATATGATATTTCCCAGTGATCTCATGTAATTTCTACAGATATAAATACTTTTAGCACTTTAACTGATCAGTCATCACAGTGCTTTATTTCACTGTGCGTATCCCAGTACTTCTAGCATTCAATTCGTTTTTTATCTTCTTATTAAACAGCGTTTGAATATTAGTTGAACGAGTCTCCATGCAGTCTCGAGGATAGCCTAGCTGTGGCATTTCACAGGGCGTTACTGTTGACTGCCGGAAAGAGTTCGTGGGTGGAGGTAGGCTCCACGCGCGCCGTGACCAACATCACAACCACCTGGCCATGGCGCCCCCATATAAATACAACCATGTATGTATTTGAAAGTATATATGTGTATAAAAGTGTATATGTATATGTGTTATACATATATATATATATATATATATATATGAATATGTACATGTACATATACATGTGCATTCAAATTTATGCATGAGAACACATATATTTCTACAAGTGTATATGGAGTCACCCCATTATTACCTTTGCATCATTGTTCTATTTGGTTTTTCTTTTTAAAAACAAAGCAATGTCAAAAGATTGGGGGATGTTGGAGGATATTTAAGTAGCTCTAGTTGAGTAGGCAGAGAGGGGAGGGAGGGGAGGGGAGGAGAGTTGAAAGGGCATTCGCAATGGGAAGACTGATCAATTGAGAATCAAGATGTATCAGTATCAGTGACGCTCGATTATGCTTGAATACAGATTAAGACAAATTCAAAGAAAACGGCTGAGAAAAATTAACACTGCCTTTGAGCCAGGGACTTCTACCGATTAGACGATAAGCCACTCGTTCAAGCGCTTTGATGAACGCGATGCGAACTGTAAAAGGCAACCTCACTCTCACCGGTTAGCCACTTTTGACGAAGACGCTCTGTGCTGCGAGCTGAAAGTGCATGCGAATGCTCGTATCAGGGATTTGGAGCAGACGCTTGGATATTGCCGCAGTAGCATCGATCGCTATCTAAATGGACTCCCCAAAGTGATGGCTCGAGGACACCTCATGCATTGACTGACCATGACTGGGCTGCAGGCGAAACCGTCTGCGAAAGTGTTCTGCTGCGACCGCACAAGCTAGGCTTTCTTTAGTCGATTGTCGCCTGCAGACGAGTCCCGAGTCAACTACGGGAACATCACGCACCCGCCTAGCGACCACCACGTGGCAAAGATCGCTAAGTTTAGGGAAAGCTTAAGTCCCATGCTCGGAAAATGACATTCCTCATTATGTTCGGCTTTAAGGTACTGGCAGGGCATGCTGCCTAAACTGCTCGACCACAAAATCAGTTCAGGCATCACACACTTATAAAAATTATCTTACATAGTCATCATTTGAGCGCATATGGTGCAGTGTTTAGCAGTCATTTGCATCGCACGCAAGGCCTATGGCTCGACCTCGTGCTCATGACTCACTAAACCATCCATCCCTTCGGGGTCTGTAAACTGGTAGCGGACTGGTCGCAGACTTGTCTGGGAGGATAAGCAGCGCTGACTCAAAACAGCGGAAAACTACCGCCAGTCAGTGTAAGGGCCATATATCCACACAATCACCTCAAAACAAAGTTAAAAATTGAAGACGAATGCATAGTGTATCCCTCAGAGATTGTTCAAACACCGAGAGCTTTTATCCTTCTACACGTATACATACATGTACATTGTATATGTTGTGTACATGCGTAAGTGTACATGTGTATATGCGCACACATATACACATATGTATATATGTATGTATGCACATATGGTGACAGGTCTTCACATATTTTGATCATGCACCTGTCATGTGGGACGCGCCGCCACGGTAATGCGTTTCAACGACAACGGCTGGACAAGAGCCGTTTCGGAGTGGATATTTGAAGATGTCGAACGTACAACAAGAAGACTATTGACCAGACTGTCGAAGGTATCTAGTAAGACCCCGTAGGTCAGATATTATGCTCAAACGAATTTCTGGGCTAGACAGAACCTATAGGCTTTTGACACGAAAAAATAGGTTTACTAGCACCCACTCGAATCACTGGACGATCAGTAGAGCCACAGATGATAGTCGAGTTAATTCCCTTCAAAGAGATCGCTATAGTAGAATGATTTCAAGTCCTGACTGTGCATCGTCTTCTGCCTTAGGCGACCACCTGGAAAACGTTTCAACTATATCACACCTTTCGTTTCGAGTGTCTTTTGAAGACTACACTCAATTTCAACATATCTCATAATTATTATCTGAGCCAACATGTCATGTGGTCTGTTACAGGGCAGACTTATAGAGCCTGATACACGTGTTGCAATCTTGACAGTCTCATGAGTCGGCTCGTTCGTACACTTCGTCTTATGCCAATCGTCTCGGGGCGCTCAGCTCCCTATACTAAAAGTAGACGACAACGAACATTTTACACTGTCCATCAAGTGAGATTTTATTGAATGGACAGTGTATACTAAGGGACAGAGCGCTGCGAGAGGATTGGCGATAATTTCATTAAATTAGGACCAGAAGTGTTACTTTGAAGCTAAAAATGTACCACTTTCAGCCTTAGATGCTCTGAAATTCACACTCTCCGAAAATATAGTAAGCAGATAAATGATAGATTGATTCAGTGAATAAGATGTGGCTGATAGAGCATGAAATAAGGACTAAACTTACGACAATAAGTTGATAGTGGTCTTTTACATGGGCTAGACGTCAGTCATGATAGCACATAACCACCAAATGAGTTAGCGTTTGGAAGTTCTGGAAAACGTTCCTGGTTGTATTCGAGGGAAGTCAAGAGCTCCACAAAAAATTTTATCTGGTAACCATCATGATTTCATACCTGCTCTAAGTGGACACGTAATTGGTCCAACTCTTCCAATTCGAATATGGTCGGCTATCCTAAAAAATTATAGAACCTGGGGGCAAATGTTCGAATACTACGAAGACAATGGTACGATAAAGGTGGGAAAAGCTTACCACTAATCAAACTAGAAGATTCTGAATCGTCAGGCGGAGGATGCTCCACAGTTCCGACCTTCACTTAAAAACATAAAGAGCCGGTTTTAACTTGAGATAGTACGAAAAAAATTACAGCAGCTAAACAGAGAATGGGTTTAACACCACTCCCAAAAGAAAGAACCATTCGAGAAACCGTACTGACGGCCCTAGCCCTCTCAGTTGTCGACTACAATGATAATAAAATTTGATCGTTATAACTATTGCGAGCATCATTTGGAGCTCAAAAATCTCTACGGGCTACGTATCTATCTAGTTGGCCAGTCATAATGAAGGTCCATGTGGTCTCTACCGATTTTCTTTGCTCAGCTATTTTCTTAATCCACTGATGTTGAATGATGTGCAAAACTTTGAAGTGGAGGAGGACTTGAACCCGCATTTCACTCCTTCCGCGGGCGTCTGTAAATTAATTGCACTAGCGACGCCTGCTTTGGGACCACTCTATCTACCCTACAACGCATCGATCTCTCGGCAATCGATCGTCAACGCTTTGGCTTGACAAGCCATATCGCTACTTTCCGGATCATTACACGATCGAATCAGTTGATTTCTCTTCCAATTATGCGCGTTAGTTCTCGAAAACATACTTCTGAGGTCTCAAATGCATGGTCCACCTTGATTTTGGATACGCCCATGATACTTCTATCGACATCACCTACTTGACCCGTGAGCGGCGAGAAAGAATCTCGTCGAAGATGAGATATGAACGGATGTGAACGTCGCCACAGGTAAGCTCTGAAAACACCACCGAATTAGAACGACTAGCGTCGGTTTTGAATCCTTTATGTGATAAGGTGACTTCTTTGGAGAGAAAGTGAATTAGAGATGATAATCGAATTCCTTTTGGAGCTGTACATGTTCATAGAACTAAACTTCAACCACTTAGCTGCAGATCCGCCATTCCAGAAGAAAACAAAAAGAACATCCCGAAAATACCACGGAAGGATGATTCAAAAGGTGAAATTTTCGGGTTGACGTAGAGTACAACAAGAATATCGAAAAACTAAAGCACCTACATTAAATTTAATTCTTAATTGTTTGTTCTGCTGCCTGTTCCTTGATCGATGCTTAGAGCTCTTCGTTGGGCTGAAAATACGTAAAACGAACATTGTAATCGACTATGTTGAGACCTCGCTCAACAACAATATAATCTAACAATGTTTTTTGAGGCCTTCATGAGGTGTGATATGAGCACTTATATAGTGCAACACACGTGTTTCGGCCTTACAGCCTCGTAAGTTGCGAGGTGCACTTTCGTCCACTTTCTTAGGAATCTACTCTATGTGAAGGAATCAACGACGAACTTTTCACACTCGACTTACGGTGAAATAACCACTGTGGCGCTCTTTTCAACAATCGTATGGCGTGCAATCGACAATTGCTTCTCTTCAGTTATGCGGGAAAAATGGAACACCAATCTCATTTTACAAAGAAGAACTTTCCATAGGGTTAGCAACAGTTCGAAAGCAGAGATTTCAGGCTACGCCACACGTTGCTGGTTTTCAAAAAGATTTCTTTTGACGTTGCTATAGGAGGAGATTTCTTGGCTTCAGACAAGCATATTTCTCGCCGGACAGAGTTATTTCTCTAGACTATTAGTAATCATTCAATAGCATAATCGAATTTGGTTCCAACGCTTTGTTTATATCCTGAAAAGACCGTTTCTCTCAAACGCAGCAGGTAAAATAAGCTGCAACGCAACTGGCAATAAGTCGACTTCCCATGTGGGAGAAACGGAGTCCCGTGCGAATCACGTGGGCGCTAGCTGCATCGGCTAGTGAACGCTCCCATGAACGCGTAGAGAAGCACCGCGTCAGCAGTCACGTGATCGCCACCACCGCGGCGTGAACTGGCTTTACATCGTCCATTCCCGTAAGTCAAATTTAACTTATTTCACCTGCTTCGTTACAGAGATTCGATCTTTTCAGGATATGAGCACACCATTGGCATCAAATTCGATATGCTATCGAATGATTAGTAACAGTCTCAAGAAAGAGCTCTGTCCGGCGAGAATTGAGTGGTAGCTTTGTGTGGAGATCACAGCGTTATAAAAGAGTGTTAGAAAAACTGGCGACTTGAGGCTGTAGGCTTAACTTTCAGCTTTCGAATGGTTACTATCACTCCTCAGAAAAGTTCATCTCCTGAGATTGAGATCGGTTTTTTTCTTTGTCCTCTCATAATTGGATTGTACCGAAAATACTTATCGCCGCAGGACCTGAGTGAAACTGAACTTAGAAGAGCGACAAAATGCGGAATGAAGTTCCTCTTCCAACAACAGGTATGAGTATCATGGTTGTTTATGAATAAAATTAAAAAGAATTTTTATTCACCGGCGGAGTACCGTCGTCCCGTGGCGGGTAGTCCGCGGCTGACGCTGGAAACGATATTCTTGTGATGACGGTGTATCCACAAAAGTTTGTGCACAAATAAGGGTTCAGCATATCCCACGCGTCGTTTTGTTCTACTCTTGACGCGCGGCAGAGTTGTTAACGCATCATCTTTTCCTGGTGCACTTGTGACGCCACCTACAATGAATTTTAAATCAGGCACTGAAAATTTCGCTCGGGAATGTTTTTTATGTATAGGCCTTGAAAGTTTGCGAAGATGAGCTAGAAAGCAAAATTCGAATAGAGGAAAAAAGCATTTGAAATTGACCATACACGAACTCATATTTGTTTTAGACTATATATTCTAATTTTCATGTCATCTCGTCAAGAAACATCGCAACTTTTTTCTTTGAATAGTAGTTCCAATAGCATTTTAAGCGCTTTCGTCATGTGACGGTGAGTCCCAGAAAGATATCGTTGTTCAAGAAGAAGATTCGGTTTCCAAATGACTTATTCGAATCACATTAAGAGGTATTCCGCTCCTGACTACATGTTTACCCACAGAAAAAGATGGGCAGTTACTGGAAGGGCACGAAAACCTCGAAAACGTTATCCTTTTCCTTGAAGGACAGTTTGAGAGCAGTCTCTCAATAATGACTAATGTACGGTATTAGTTTCAAGAAAGAAAATACTCACATTGCAAATTGTGCGGAGAATGTGCAAAAGTACTTACCAAGCTAATACGCTAATAGACTTGAGGTAGTAGGAAGATCGTTGTGATGTGCTTAAGTAAAGCTTGGGATATAAACAAGAAAGAAAGTGAAGATGTGACAATGCTACTCGCTTACAAACCTCTAATCAATGCTCATCAGCGATCTCACTCGTCCCACTCAATCATGGAAAGATTTGGTGGGAAGAAACATGTCAGAACAACAGAATTCAAGTCAAATTGCAATTTTGCTTCTAACTGGAGCGCAGAAGTCGAGGCAGCTCATGTTTTAACACGTGTTCGCATATTGCGAATCTGTTCATATGTGAAGTGTAAGAGTCCTGGGATCAAAGATCAAAGGCTTTTTACACGTTCTGTTTACAGCACCGTTGCTTCAAGAGTCTAACATATACCAGGCTTATTTGCTTCGTATTTTTGCCAACGAATCAGTTAGACAAAAATGTGGTGTCTTTCCACTATAACAGACATCTTCTTAAAATTATTTACACATGAAAAAAACCAAAATAATTTGAATAAGAGGTGGATATCGAGGAAGTTCTGTAGACCTCCTCGAACGGCTGATGCGAATATCCTCTGGGCAACCATTTGCAGATAACCTCTGCGCGGCATGTATAGGGTGCGAGAATACAGGTACATTGTGACTTCCACTATCAGGTCGAAGTGTGAAAGAAAGATTATGACATGGAAATGTTTGGATAGAACTTTTCTCGTTATGAAATCCAAACTATGTCGTGATGTGGTGTGGCCCATTATCGCTTGTGAGGGAGGATAGCGAGAACTCACTTGTGTCCCAACCGGACTTTTTCGAATTATCTCTTTATGGATCATGCTTTGAATGGCTTTTCTGCCTGTAGCCAAAATAGTATTCCTGCAAAAGACTTTTGCAAATAGGATTCAAGACCAAGCGCATCAGATGTGCTATATTAGGATGACGGTTCAGCTTTTCTATGAAAGAACTCGATGGAAACCCACTAGCAGCTTGTGGCCCTTGCTGAGGGGCAAACCTCTGCAGTATCTTCACAGTCTAACAACCAAGCACGCGCTTTAATCATGATGACGCGATAATCGCTTAGGACATTAGAAAACCGAGTCATAGAGGAAAAGGACCAGTAAAAGACAGCTTGTATAGGCAGGGGTTGAGACATTTTGTGTGAATTAATATCCACAGTATGAAGAAAACTGAAACGAACGTCATAAAGATGTGGTAAACATGGCGACGATCTACAAGTGCTGAGTATTTCAGACATAATCAAACGTATACCTGGCCTACGCATTAATCTTAGGTAGGCTCTTGATACACTAAGGCGGCGATAATTCCTAGACCGACTAACTACTCAATTCGGTATTCTTCTAGAATTTGCACTCTTTTCTTAGTAGGTCAGAAGTCGAGATTGACTAAAGTATAAAGGATAAAGACTATAGCTCTCGGCGCAAATCAATCCCTCAGGAATGTGCCATGCATTCGTCTTCAATTTTTAACTTCGTTTGATGTGAGTGAATGCATAGGCTTACAATAACTCGCGGTGGCCTCCCGCTGTAGCGACCAGAGCTGTTTATCTTCCCAGACAAGTCTGCCACCAGTCTATACCAACTTACCGACCTCGAAAGGATGTATGGCTTGGTAAGCCATGAGCGCGAGATCGCACCATCGACCTCGTGTGTGACGCCAAATCACCTCTGACCATTGCGTCAAATGCGCTTCGAGGCTGAGTATCATAATTTAATCAAACAGTCAACGTTTCGTCGGTCTCGCCTTCTTGAAAGTTTGAACCACGACCCAGTTTTGTCAAACACCTCCACCACTTGACTGGAAAAAAGATATTTGTGCGTAAGATTTTGGAAGCGTTTTGGATGAGCAATTAATCCAAATGTGACCGCAAGGAGCAATGTCTTGTAATCTTACAGGATATGAATTATATAAGACCGATATTCTGATGTGGGAAATGCACTGCCGTATTTAGCCGACTGAGTTGTGGGCCATCTGATCTTTCGAGGCTCTCGAGAAAGCAAGACTGTCAAAACGTCAGCTTTCTGGATAAATAGCCTTTTTTATGAAGACAATCTCAATTTGGCGCACAAAGAAAAAGGTGTGCATCGAGTCAGCGTCTTACGCTTTCAAACAGGTACCGTTTCAATTTCGAGAATCCGGTCGTCTACTAAACTCGCCTCAACTCCTTGATTTTCGTCTTTAGCAAATAAGAGGTTGCTAAGTTGACGATTTATCCGGTGCAGATTAACAGTGCAATACACGTGATGGTGATAGCTGACGTTCCGGCTTCGTCGCTTTCTTCAGAGCCTGAAAGAGTCAAACTGATATGCAACAACTCAGTCAAGCACTTTCATAACCAAAGCAGAACAGCTTACGTACCTTTTTGTTTTATAGTCTGTGAGATATTGTGCGGACCAACCGATCACAGTTTTGCATGGACGAGGACTATGCGCAAGGGGCGGGGGGAGGGGCGCCGCACGTGACTCAGATCAAAAAATCGATATGAGAAATGGCGCGAAGTCAAGTGTTATGACGAGGCATTCGTCTTTGCGGTTCATATTGGGACTTTTGGCGTAAATCCAAAACGCTTGGAGTGCTTTTGCGCTGAGGCCTTTTGTTCCCGTGCGAGGATAGTGACTTTGACTTCAAACCATTCTTGTTGTGTATCCGTATTTTATGCGCCCCTAACGGTGTTTCCAAGTCGTATTACGTAATCCGTTTAGGTATTCTTCTACGCGGATGTAAAGCGGTGGTTTTCCCGTTTCGCCGATATACTCGTATTCACACATATTACAAGAGATCAGGTAAATTGTACCTGAACTCATCCAATCGTCGTCTTTACCCTTTGGGCATATTATGCAATTTTTTGTGGAACAGAGGGGATCGTATAGGCGGTTACGGACTAATTGGCGTTTGAGAGATCGGTGGTACTTCGATAACGGTTACCGAATCTTCCAAAGCTGCCCTTTTCGCACATCGCTTTATAACTGTACTTATTTCGTCTGAGATAAAGGATAGGATAAGCGGGATCTTATTGTCATTGCTTCTATTGTTGGAGTGTTTAAGTTCTCCTTTGAACCGATCCTAATGTGCTACACTTTCGTAGCCATTGGAGATGGCTATATCGCGTGCCAAGTTCATTGATTCTTCCTTCTCTTCCCTTCCTGTGCACACGCTGGAGGCTGTGAGGAACATGTTTCTTATAAGTGATCGTTTGGTGTGAGAAGGGTATGAGGAGAGGTAATGAACCGAGATAATTTTATTACTTGGCTTTCGATACCATTTTATGCTGTAGCCATTTTTGGAAAGCTTAACTTGAACATTGAGGAATAGAAGGAAATCTTTTTGCGGTTTCTCTCGGGTGAACCTTATGTACTGCGATTGTGTGTTGAGTAATTCAAAGCATTTGTCCATGTCCTCTTGTGTTGGACAAATGACAAAGCAGTCGCCAATATATCTGCAGTAGAGTTTTGACTCGAGGTTGAGTACGGGCTCCAGTTTTAGACATAAACGCAATCGCAAGTTTGTTGCCAGTCGCTGTTCCATAGCCAATCCCCTAAGTTGTGTGAATATTTCCGGAACCATCCAAAGACTGAGCAGTTTGGGTATTTCTTTAAGAGGCCTATAAGCTGCTGATTGAGAAACCATACATATTATTGCTCTTTCATGTGTGCAAGCAGATCTTGGGTGGCTTGTAGTACGGAATCATTCGAAACGTTTGTGCAAAGAGAAGTTTCGCCGTGTGCTGAGTGGCTCAATTGGCCAATTGCAGGATTAGAGAATAGCGAATAACGTACCCGAGTCCGCTAGAGAAGGCCGATGCACCAAATTATATTGAGTGTTCAATGAAGACTGCTGAGTTTCGAGTTAGTCTTTAGGACACAATAATTACCATTTCGAAGCAGAATGCTCGACCTGTATTAATTCGTCACGGCCACGCAGGTATCTTCACTAAACACGGAAACAATTCACGTTTGGGTTATTACTGTTTATAACAATAATGACGATACATTTGCAGTCTGACGATGTGCAGTTGAGTAAATAGATATGAGCGAAGTGGGTGAATAACTAGAACACAGGAACACTAGAGCTACTGAGCTACGAGGACTACGAAGCAATCTGTGCCTAATAAACTGCTATCGGAAGGCTGACAGTCGCTCGAGAGTTCTCGTCAGTTGGATGTCAGTATAACAGAAAAATATCTAGAAGACCCTTCCCTCCACTGCCGATCGTCTGCGAAGAAATTTCGAAGTCAGTACCAAAAATCATGCGGAAAGGGTCCAAGCGGCAAGACAGCAGATTGAAACTATTCACTAGTACACAGCTCAAAATTGGCTAACTATCCTGTCCCGTCCGGTATCTACTCATAAATACTCACAAGTTGGTTTCCACTAATGATTTGGTCGCTATCGGTCTTTCAAAGTTCAAGACAAGACCCTTGATTAGTTGCGTGGACGGGCCAACGGACAGAATAGCTTGGTTTCTAAACCTAACACTCGTCCAGTTTTAAGACACGTCCCGGCCCACTTCAGTATCACTCAAATGTTTCTGGATCGTCTACGTAATACGCACTCCAATAACGCGTACGTTATCGAATCATTCGGCGTGTAGCAGTTAGTCCCCCGAAAAACTGCTACTTTCCTTTCGCTTCTACACATATTCCTATCGCATATTATCGAATTATTAATATTCTAATTGTAGAAAACTCAAAAGATCAGGCAATGAGTCTTAGCGACGGTTTTGCGACAAGGGCCGGCGGATGGACAGTTTTTTTAGCTTGCAGCTGGCATTTCGAATGGTTTCCAAACAAAGGAAAGACAGAAAAGCTCTTGAGCGACTGTCAAAGGGCACGCCTCCGATGGCACCTTAATCGCCTCGATTGCTTCGTAGTGATCGCCAACATCCCATCCCAATGCTTACCTTTTGATTCATCTTATCCGTCCACCTCTACATTGATAATCATAAACTAAAATGATGCTAAGCTTCCTCACTTAGTAGTTTCAATAATTCTCTGCTAATTACCACTCCACTTCATGAATTTTTTTTTGTAGGATATGCGAAGACGAATGCAGTGGCAAAGCCGGTAGGTCCGTTCTGCACTCGTAATAAAGAACTTCCAGCTGGAAGATTTGAAGCCGAGAGAAAACACTTTGGTAGGTGAGCGTGATTAACAAAAGTATAACTAGAAGATTTTGATGTAAAGATCACCATACTCGCACAGAATTCTATAACATCCTCCCGGTAAACTGTTGAAGATCGTGGATAAATACCAATATTCCAAGAAGGAATCGCGAAGAGGAGCGTTCCGTGATCACGCGTAACCTCACATCATACTCGGTTGTTGCCCCTCACCAATGGGAGCTGCTTCGAGATGTACTAGCAAACTCGCCATAGATTGAAAATAATCCGGTGTTTCCATACTAAGCATATGCGAGGTTTTTGAATATAGTGTATAATAATACATCGGAATAGCAATACAACGGCCGCCGTTTTGGCGGTTTAGCCTTCTTCAGCACCTAGAAATGTTCAATTTATTCGCAGTCTACTAAGCTCAGTGCTTCCATAATAACGGCATCACATGTAATTAACGGATTATCGAATTGCACAGTAAGGCTCTTCTGTTTGAAGCACTCACCGTTCACTTGGTTATGAGTCTTCCAGTACTGATTAGAGATAAATAGCTGTGTGTCTTGCATCAAATAGGAATGTGCTTGAACCGGGTTTAAAAATTATCCTGAGGTATAATGTGAGGTTACACGTGATCACGAAACGCTCCTCTTTGCAATTCCTTCTTAGAATCTTGGTATTTATCCAAAATCTTCGGCAGTTCACCTAGAGGATGCTTTAGGATTCTGTGCGAGTATGGCGACCTTTACACCGAAATATTCTGCGTTATATTTGTGTTAATTACGCTCATTTAGCAGAGTGTTTTGTTTGGCTTCCAATTTTCCAACTGGAAGTTCTTTATTACGAGTGCAGAGTGGCCTATCCGCTTTGCCATTGTATTCGTCTTCGCATGTTTTGCAAAAATTTATGTACGTCATATCAAAGCCGTTTCAATTGCCGTCGCTAATGCTAGAGCAAATAATGCAGTTGGTTTGTATCTCAGAGACTGTTGTACGATCAGTTGCGGACAAGTTGACCCCCTGAACTGTTTGGGCGTATTTAATTTAGTGCTATCCTTATTTCCAAATCTGCCTTTGTTGCGTTCAATAGCTGTGCTCACTTCTTTGGAAAGATTTGGTTTCTCACAAGTTTCGGCGCTAGAGAAATAAACATCAGATTCATTAGCAAAAAGAATTTGGATTTGCTTAGCAACCGATCCAAAGTATGCGCCATCAGACCGAACAAATTTCCACCATCTCTCGGGGCAACAAATTCGTACCGCTTTGTGCAGAATTTCCTGAGTTCTCTTATGGTACCAAATTTGTTCATACTTGCCCGTCATGGCCGCTCAATAAAGCCTTTATCGCAATTGTCTGCTTTACGAGTACGAATTGAGACGCTGTGCACAGACCGCCTTCGAAAATATCAACCGTGCAAAGGCTCAAGGGTTTGTACCCAGGTGAATAGCGTTTGAGTTCTTTGCTTGGTTTAGCACCGGCAAAAGCAACTCGAAGGACCCTTTCACACGATGTCGCCGCAGTCTCATTCTACCTCAAGACAACACAAGGCTGCACGTCACCAAATCCGCAAAGAGGAAGTTGACCGAACTGGGCTAGGAGTTCCCGGATGATCCGCTGTACACTCCTGGCTTGTCGCCGTTTTACTATCACCTCTTCCGGTCGCTGGAGCACATTCCGAGCAAGAAAAAGTTCTGAAACATCTGTTATTTGCGCCAAGGATTGACAGTTCTCGCACTGAATCCAAGGGTGAGGAATTATATGAGCACGGTATAGACTTGTTGCTCGAGAGATAACGTATGTGTTCAAGCTAGTGGCGCATACTTTGAATAGTGTTGTTAAGCAATTCTAACTGCTTCTGGATGACAAATTTGATGCTTATCTCTCGAGTGCCAAAACTTGCCTAATAAAATACCTAATAATAGACCTAAAAGGCCTAATAAAAGCTTAAGCTGCATTTAGAAGGCCTGAAGTATCAGGATAGAAAATATGTTCTGCAGCATTTCTTGGTTATTTTTGTTTAGCTACAATAGACTTATATCTAGACCTTTTTCGTCGTATTTAATGTCATCCGGAAGCTCGTGATCTCGAAATTCCAAATATGTAGGCCACTTTAATTTCTGTAGCTCTATAAACTCCCTTACTTAGAATGAACACTTCAAAATCTAAGCCGTGAATGTCTCTTTAATGTTCCACTTGGGTCATCCTGCTACTGAAGCGACACAAACTATGTAGAGCACTTAATCACAAGGCGTTTAATATACGAACAACACAACGTTGGTTTAACAAGTTTTGTGAAGGCGACACCAACACGTCAAAGTCGGCTGTGACAGCTTTATCGAAAAGGCGTCTAGACAACGCTCACACGCACATTGCGCGTCTGACATTATTGTCAGCAATTTTTATATAGTAGCAATAAATGCAATGGCTCACATATTTGGAATTCGAGGTCACGAATTTTCGAAAGACATTAGACACCATAAGAAAGACCAAGAAGTGAATTTATTGTAAGTAGATAAAAATAACAAATAAGAATACGACAGAACATAGTTTCGAGTCTAATAGATTACAACTTTTTGAGAATCTCATGTTTCGCATTCAGGATTTTATGAATTTTCGGTAACTGACAAGTCTTCGATTGATGAGAATCACTTCTGCTTCGTCTCTCTTTGCTCCTAAGTGACCCATTTGCATGCTGTTTTCGCCGGATACAATTCCCAGTACAAGAAAAATTAGTGACAGCTGAGCCACAAACTTTTTCGCTTGAAAACGTGTTTTGATTCGAGTAAAATTTCTAGTGTTATGATTGATATTTGTAGAATTCTCTGCGATAGTTCTTCTCTGTGCGTCATTTTCTGCGAACCTTTCTACTGGTTCTAATGGCAATCTATTTTACTCATTTAACCTTATTTTCTTCTCCTCCTTATAGAGTTAAGGTGATCATTCGATAGCATAAATCACAGCGATTTTTATACTGTGTTTTGGATTTTGAGAACGCATCTTAAGTGCGCTGTAGAAGCAAACAATAAGAATACGTTCCATATTTTGGCGCCGATTTTTCGCTCGGTCAGGATTTGTGAGGACAATTCCGTTATCTGAAAGGGTTTTTTGGAAAAAATTTTTTTACTGGTCAAAGACTTTTACTTAGACTGTTTACAATCACTTGAAAATTGGATCATTTTGAATCCGAAACGTACTTATCTCTCAAAAAAGCCTTCTTACGACGCTGTGAAATACAGGAAAAAAAGTTCGTTTCAAACTCAAAGAGCGCTATCGCGCTACCGTGCTTTATACTTTGCTAAATAGAGCTCTTCTCCGCAAACAATCATTATCCATCAAATAGCGTGAATCTTGGCAATGCTGAAAGTTTACCTGTTCACATGAAAGGTCTCCTTACAACCCTTTCAGCTAACAGCTGTAGCGGAGAAAATGGATTTTTATTTCACACACACGTATTACAGAGCTTATTCGACAAACTATTAGTAAACATTCGATAGCGTAAGTTTCAGCTATTCCGAGAGTTCGCTTGTTCTCTGAAAAGATCGCTTTGCTGCACTATAACAGGGTAGATAAGATTGAGCTTCAAACACGTCGCGCATTGCCTGTCGGCTAAGTGGGGGGGGGGGGGGAGTTGGTTGATGTAGATCAGCAGCGCGACCAATCGGCCGCGCTGGCTCGATTCTTATTATCAAACTTAAGATTATTTTTTCCGCTTTGGAAAAAAACACTCCAGATGCAACGCCAAATTGTCAATCAATTTGACCTCCCCACGCTCCAAAAAAGGAGGCATTTCAAAAAATCCAGCCAATATTGTACTGTGTCAGCGTCCAATCACATCAAGGGGACACTGGCGAAGAGGTGATCGGTTAGTTTTCGAGGAAAGTGTCGCTACTCAGGCTCCTGCCCTACTCTAATGACGACGTGAGGTGTTCAAGGCGACGTAACGTTCAGGTGCACATAGCCAGTCGATTTCTATAAAATGTACATATCCGATGTGGAGGTGACTCCAGAACAGACGTGTACACGTGGCGATCTGAGCATTAACCCTTCGGATTAAGACATATCCATTGCATTGCGATCACGTATATCGCGCTCCATTGACGCACAACGCGCTCCACACAATTTTGCGCCCTCAGACACTTCAAACGGAGAACTTCCCTGGGATCGAACTCCTAGCAAGTGGTGATGTCCTGCCTGGAATCACTGCCGTTCTGCCACTCATTTCTTCTTATATCGTCCGTTTAGTATCATAGTGAATGTTACCACTGACTCTGTTCTCTCTCGTCGCAACGGCTTGCAAAGATTATCAGATTGTGGTGAGAATATGACATGTTTTGTGCCGTTAGATTTAGTGGCATGTTTCGTCCTATTGAGATTCATCTGTAGCACCCTGCTTCAGTCCCGTCGATCCTTTGAGGCTAAATAATCCTCTATAAAGGAATCGACGCCGATTAATAAATCACCCCATCGTTATTTAGCCTCAAGGAATCGACCGAACCGAGGCAGGGTGCTACTGATGAGCCCCAATAGGACGAAATAGGCGTCTATATAGCAATAGACCTATCGGCTCAAAACAAGTCATATCCTTATCCGATTATATCGTTTTGAGCTAGTCTATAAAAGAGCGGTCGATAATGTTAGGTTATGTGGGAACATCGTGCTGTTTTTTTTTCGTGGTTTTTTCAATGAGATTTTTGTATCGTTCAATTACGCATTTCCTTGCGAACATTTTGGTATACAACTTGCCTATAGTTGCTCCAAGATGAAGCGCGTCGCGGGATCTATAAATTCTGCGCGCCGCTTCACTGCCATTGCCCCCAACGCGTCATAAGTACCAAGCGAATTTGTTCTAAAAATAGCTTTATCTCAAAGCAAATATGGGCAAATTGTATGCTAAAATGTTCCTAAGAAAATGCGCAGTTGAACAATACTAAAATCATTCCTTTTTCGTAACAACTCGAAAGACCGACTTTCTTAAAACCTCGGCATGTTAATAATATGGAACTTTGAAAATGAGAAGAGAAGCTTTGAAAACTAATCTTTACTTGAAGCTTCACGAGGTTATTGTCTTTTCCAATCGATTGCTCTTCTTTCCGGTCGATCCTGGATTGGATTGTAAGGCTCTGAAGAAGGCGTATTTGCCGAAACGTCAGCCACAAGCAATCGCGAAAACTCATTGAGAGGAAAGAAGAACATCGATTCGGAAAAAGATACCAACCTCGTGAAGCTTCAAATAAAGATTAGTTACTTATATGACTTAGAGAATTGAGTGGTAGTAATACTATAATTTCGAGGTATTATATAAAGATTAGTTTTCTAAGCTTTTCTTCTCATTCCTTTTTCGTCACAGAAATTATCTTAGGAAAAGAAAACGATACGAATTTATTACTCAACCTGTTATGTTCCACTCAGTCAGTGTGATTGGCCGATTTCCAGAAAACCATGACGGAATGTCTTTTCTGATAGTGACGAGACTAACTCGTGAGTAGAACAATTAGATTGTGTTAAGAACTCTTGCCGCTTTGGTTTTTTTTTATTTGATTTTTGCAATAAAATCGCATGATCTCGGCATCGTTGAATTGAGCATTTTCTTGCGAACATTTTCGTATACAACTTGCCTGTACTTGCTTTGAGATGGAGTTCATGCCAAGCTCCAATAATTTTGCTTCATTGAACTTTTGTACACCAAAATGTTCACAACACAAATGCGCAATTAACGATTCCAAAACGATGCAGTTAAACACTTTATTGATCCGTTTTAACAGTACTTTTCTTCTCGCTGTGCCGATCCCAGTACATCTAACATTCAATTCGTCGTTCGTTCTTCTTGAACGTCGTAGAATACTGGTTGAGCGAGTCTACTTGCAATCTCGATGACAGCCTGGCTGTGGTGTCCCCGAGAGAGTTCGTTGTTTATTGCCGGAGAGGGTTTGGAGTGAAGCTGAGCTGCTTGTGCGCCGCTACGAGCATCGCAACCACTCGACTACGCCCCCCCCCCCCCCCCCCCCCCAAATCATGCAATCTCACAGCAAAAAATGGGTACTTTTCCGTTTGGTAGCCCAGATTTTCAAGCCTAACCCCCTACACTGGGCAAGAAGTTCTCATAAAGAATGATGGTAATCGTTCGAAAGCTCAAGTCTTAAGGTAGCGCTATACATGGCCGGTTTTTTTGAAAAAAACCTTTTATAAAGTTGAAAAAATAAAAATAAAATATGTTTCACACACGCATCTTTTCGCAAGATAGAACGCCTTCTTTGGACTATTGGTAGTCATTCGATAGCTTAAAATCTACCGATTTCAACGCTATGTTTATATCGCTGAAAAGACCGTTTCTGTGCAACGCAGCAGAGGAAATAAGATCGAGTTTCACATACGCGAACGAGTGTTCTTTGGCCAACTCACGGGCGATGGGCTAGGGGGCACGGCGAGGTCGGCGCGAACATTAATCGATGGCACTTAAGTAAGGTGTATTTGATTAGGAATTGTTTTTCTACTCTTGAAGAAACTCTGAATTAAACGTTTAACTTTGATACTAGATGATTCTCTCTACATGTCGATATGCTTCTCGTGCTTACAGCGAAGTAATAGTTGAACTGCGCGACCAATATGAAACATGGTTTTATTTTTGATTTTTCAGCGTCATATAAAGGTCTTTCCAAAAAACCGGCTATGTAGGACTAGCCTGAGAGTTGAGCTTTTGCAGTGATTATCAACGTTGCTTATCAAAAATTCTTGTCCAACTTAGGAAATGGGCTTGAAAATCTGTGCCACCAAACGGAAAAGAAACCAAAAATCATTAAAAAAACAATAGAGCACGAGCACGAACTGTGCTTATAGCCTATATCGACCACTCTCAGTCTCATTGGCGGATTTCCAGAAAGCCATGACACTACGTCTTTTTTGATGCTGAAAGGACCAAATGATAAGGGTTCATGGTTTCTGAAAAACTCTCGGGCCACCCACCCCCCACCCATCTTTTTCCCCTCCCATCCCCCATCAGCTCAGTTGTTCATGAAGTACGGTTCTCTTTATTCCATTAGCTTCTTGTATGTGTTGGCCCAAGTCATTACTTTTATATTCTTTAATTCTTTACTTATTTGCGCGTATATATATTGAAGTCGTTCCATAAGTCTTGACACTTGAGCAAAAATTTCAAGTTCATTGAGTAGGAATAGTCAAAATTGAATGATTTTGATATCGTTCAATTGCGCGAATAAAAAAGAGAAAAAATTGTGATACGGATCAACAAAGTGTCAGGTATGTATACATATGTATATATAACATATGTGCATGTACACACGTGTGTATATGTACATGCGTAGATTTGTAAATATACGAATGTATATCTTTTGCTTTTTTATGAATTTATTCACTCCGTATCATAGTTTTTTCTTTTTGTTTTTCTTATTACTGTGTATATCCTCTATTTGTAGTGTTCAGTTCGTTTTTTCTCATGAACGTCGTAGAATACTGGTCGAGCACGTCTCCATGCAACCTCAAAGATAGCCAGGCTCTGACGCTCCGTAGGGCTTTTGTTATCGATTGCCGGAGAGTGTTGGGAGCGTGATCAGACCCGCGCCATGCCGTGCATTGCAACCGTTGGGTCACAATTGAGCATCAAAACTACGTATATGTATGTGCACGTGTATGCTTGTATATACATATGTATGTATATATATACACACGTATATATATATATATGTATATATATATGTATATATATATATATATATACGTATGTGTATATATAGTCTCGATATTCATTTGTGATTTCGATCGTGACACTTTGACATGAGATCGAAGTAGTGGGTTTTCGGATATCTTGTCGACGAATAACGGTGTAGGTTTCGTAGCCTCGTCAATGGAGCCGTCTTCGAAGCCAGACAGTACAGATGCCGATGGTGAAGAGGACATCGTCGACCTGTGCCGAATACTGGGCACAAAACTTGAAGAGAAAGCAAAAATGCACAACTTGAACGCACTGAATGTGAAGTCGATACTCCACGTTAGTTTAGCCTTTTGGTCCGAAGCAGGGCAATTGCTTGATCGATGATCTTCTGGCTTCTGCCTCAAGCCATCTATTCAAGAAAAAAATTCGCTCTACGATTTTATCTACGGTTTTCAGCGTCTCATAAAGGATCCGCATGTCCTGACTACTTTGATGGGCATGAAAGGCGATACAAGCGATATTCCTAGCCTTAAAGTCACGCGATCGAAAGTGAAGCACACTGCAACCGAAGCGGTAATGCTGATTTCTACAGCTTCACTCATATCTCAATTTATCCGTATCATTTCAGCAGTGCGATATTTTTGAGTCCAAAATGCGTTAAAAAATTTATAGAAGACTTCGTTCAAATTCTTAAAATTTTTGAGGTCGCCGTGAAATCCGTGCCTTTACCCAGAACATTTCTCGATGTAAGGTTTAACGACGAAGACGACGATGAGGACTATACACCAGAGGACGTTAATGTAAGCTTTTTTTTCAGATGTTGCTCTGATTTCTGTGCTGTTCTTTCTTTGCAAATTCTACTAGAAACCATGCGTTTGGTATTTTCTTACAGTTCAAACAAATTTTTACTTTTAGAGTGAAGAAAGTGACGATGAAGAGGAGGCCTCAGTAGCTACTGATCATCTTGACAAAATGCCAGAGAGTGAAACGAATGCTAATGGTGTCGATCGTGGAAATGACCCCCTAGATGACCACGTATGTAGCAACATTCTTTAGTCCTTTTCATTAAAAAACCTCTTAGAGTTGTTGAATTTGCTTCGTTCAAAAAGAATTGTTTATTTGCGGTGTTTTCTTTTTTGTTTCCACTTTCCTACTTCGATTTTCTATTTGTTTTTCCTAGTTATACCAGCGCATTAGTTGTAGAGTTTTCTCTGTATGGTTTTCTAATTGCTAGTTGTAGCTGCTTTCTGTTCTTCTTTCTTAAAGAATCGTGGCGTGAGTGGCCGAGCGGCTAATGCAGTTCGGCGCTATTTATTCCACAGCTAGCTTCTTATTGGTTTGGCAAGGAATTATCTGAACTCCTTTGTTTTTGTTAATTATTTTCCATACATTAAGTTTTTCTTCCTACTATCATTCAGAGCAGCTTCTTGTGGCTATTTTGATATATGTATATATGTATATATATATATATATATATATGTATATATATATATTGATATTTTGATATATATATATATATATATATGTATATATAATGTATATAGGAAGGATAAAAGGATAAAAGCTTTCGGCGTTGATCAATCCCTGAGGGATGCGCCATGCATTCGACTTCAATTTTTAACTTCGTTTGAGGTGATTGAATGCATATCTGGCCTTTACAATGACTCGCGGTGGCCTCCCGCTGAACCGAGTCAGTGCTGCTTATCCTTCCAGACAAGTCTGAGACCTGCCTGGTACCAATTTACCGACCCCGGAGGGATGGATGGCTTGGTGAGCCATGAGCGCGAGATCGAACCATTGACCTCGTGTGCGACGCAGAGCACCTCTAATCACTGCGCCACGTGCGCTCTATAATGTATATATATATATGCATCACTTATACATTTGTTCTAAGATAGAGTTGTCCCAAAAGTAAAAACGATTGTTGATATTACACGAGTATCGTTACGTGTCAAAGCTGCACTTGAACCCAAATGATGTTCGTGCAGCATCGACAATCGATTTGTTCTTCGGACAACTCTATCTTAAAACAAATGTATAGATGTCATATATCAAAATAATTATAAGAAGCTGCTATAAACGATAGTAAAAACAAAAACTCAAATGCTTGAAAAATGCTTACCAAAAGCGGGAAAGTCCGGTAGATTTCCTGTCAGCCCAGTAACATTCTCCAGCAATCAGTAACGAAGATCCTACGGAATCCCTCAAACTGGCTATCCTCGAGGTTTCAAAAACGGTGTTCCACGAGTTTTATATGAGGTCTATGAAGGAAAAAGCCGTGTCTAATGTTGAGGTTACTAGGACCACCCTACTAGAAGAAAACCGTGGTGCGGGTCTAATGGAGTTAAAGTGAATTAATCAAAAGATGAACTGATTCTATTCATTTTTTCCTTTTTCCAAACATATCAGCACTTAGGGTTGTCTGTAGCAGACTCATTACAGGAAAAGGAGAATGATGTCACAGAGGCGTCGCCGTATCCGCTACGATCACGTGTTCCTCACATTGAAGAGAACTACTCACTTGGCTCAAATACACCGTTTACACAGGAGAGCTTTGACAGTTTTGTAGATGACCACGGACAAGAGGTAAGCACAAAAATCACTTCGTCATATCACACTTGTAATGAATTTTGCCCAATTTTTTTTTCCAGAAGAATGAGAAATGATCTTTTCAGGTGCTTACTTTTGTGGAAAATACAGATTATTTGGATTTTCTGCAAGGCCTACATGCTTCAACACCCGTACACGGTTGGTAATCCGCTTTACGAATCCTTCAGTGTTGTTGGTTTTTCTCATAGTTTTCAGATTTGTGCAGTTTTCTTTGCCAAGTCTGAAGGTCTTTGTTGAAACTGAACTAATCCAAGTAGTAGCCGATCCTGAGAAACCAATGGTTTGTGTTCAGAAAATGAGACCTTACCAGTCGATGACGACGATCCAGATGATGAGGAGTATAATGTGCTGACTGAGTTAGAAGATCTGCAAGAGATTGAGAAAGACAAAGATGAATTGCGAATGGATAAATTCACGGAGATACCAAGTGAGGTTTTATTAAGCATTTTATAAGTTTTCATGTAATTTGTTTAAACAGTTTAAAAGTACCGTCCTACCCTTACGATAAATCTTATTCATTTTACTTCCTACAATGCACAATTTTTCTTTTTAGAGCGCGAAGTTGAGGGACTTTTTCTCGATTTGATGATTGGCAGTGATGTGGAGGCTATTCGTTCGGATTTGATACTTCCAAAAATTCCTAGCCCAAAGAAAAGACGCACTAAGCGCCGATCAGAAGGATGGAACAGCCAATTGAAGAATGATCAAAAGGCGGGTGTTTTCTCTTTTACGCATCTTATTTCACCCTACTGATAACTAAATAGTCGAATATTTTCTAAGTTCTCTCCTCATTGTTTCATCAAATGGAAATTTCCGGTTATCCGCAAGCAATTGAAGCAACGACTACTTTCGCTGGTCAATAACTTTTCTTAAGAGTGTTAGCAACAATTCGAAAGCTCAAATTTGGCTACTGCGCTATATGCTCCTTCTTTGAAAACATCCGTTTATAAGGTCGTAGCATTCACAATAGAAATATGTTTTACACCGGCCGCGTACTTTTACTATTACTTCGCTGGAGGCATGAAAAGCATATGAACATGTAGAAGAAATCCAGAGTCACACGTTTTAAGTGGAGTTTCTTTCGAAGCGCAGAAAAGTTCCTTAATCGAATACAATAATCGCTCCTCATATGTGACGCATCAACACATTTCCATCAGTCGATTGCGGAATGCCGTTTTGAATCATGAGTTGTAGACTTCCAGACGGCGCATCAGCCTATAAACAAGCGCGCCGAATATGTGAAAGTCAATTTGAACTCCCTTGTACATTGCAGTGGATTGGTCTTTTCAGAAAATAAAGCGTGTAGAAACTTACACTATCGAATGGCTCCTTATACTTTGAGTAAAGAGTTGTGACCTTCGAGAAGTTTGAGCTTTGAAATGTATATTGAAAGTGCAAGGGAAAGTTTTTATCCAGCGAAGGGGTAGCTTCTTCATTTGTCCCCGAATAAGCGAAAAGAACCTGTGTGGAATACCATCAAAGCGTAACTCAAGTCACAGAAGTTCGCGGGTGTTACATCTGTCTCTTCTCTTCATGCTTCTCGAGAAAAAGAAGGCTATGTTCTGTTCGAAAGGTAATGAGAAGCCCATTGAACGGTAGAAGCAAATTGAGATGTCTGGAACCCCCAATACAGGAACCACTTTTGTCCAAATTATTTCTATGAACACTAGAGGATAGGCATGAGAATTAAAGTGTTTAGAAGCAGATGAACAGCAGTGGACACATTTTCGTTCAAAATAAACTCCTTTTTATCATGTAAGAGATTCAAAAGCGGCGCTTGTCAATCTAGTCTGGTGGTTGTTGGTAGAATTCAATGAGCGTGCTCAAACTTAAGGTGGACTGCACTTTTCAAACCTTCGCTGAATGTTTTCGAGAATCAACGAGCACTTGTCGGATGAGAAGCCAAGTGAGCCGATCATTTAGTGGTAATTGCAAGTAGTTTAGCAAACAGTAGCGATAGATCGTACAGGGCTCCATTATTACTCATGCAACCAAATGTATTCATAACCCTGAAAGGTATTCTGAGTTTGAGTCGATACTCGCACTCGTTAGTGCGCTCAAACTTCGCTCCCACTATTGTCAACAACGAGAGAACCAGGCGTAAATATGGGTTCTTGTATGGTTTTTTCCCATACGAACGATGCTGAGCATTTTTCTGTATGGATGTTGCGTTTAGTTCTAAGCATTGCTTTGTTTTTTCTTTCGTACTCCAAATTTCAACCGTCTCATTATAATTCTAAGGGAACGTTCCCGTAAATCGAGAATTTCGATACATCGGTACATTGACTCTTTGATAAATTATGAGAAAAGACAGTTGCTATTTTAAAATATGACATTTTGTATGATTTTCAAGTCTTTTACATGTTACATGTGATTCTAAATGCATGAAACATTATCTAAAAAGTGTTTCTTCCGCTTTTTTAGGTCACACTCCCTGTGGACGACCCTCCTCCTGACGGTTCATATTCTTCTAGTTTGATTAGTGGTAAGCCTATCCTACATCTATTAGACCATTGCCTCCATAATATTCGGACAGTTACCTCTATATTTCTACAATCTAGGGAAACCTGTCCAATTCAAATCCGAAGAGTTGGACCAATTGCGTATTCAGTTGGAGCAGGTATGATTTCATAGTGGCCATTTGATAAACATGATTGTGAAAGCTTGGACTTCTCCTAGATGTAAGCAGTCACGTTTTCAGCACGTTCAATTGTTAACTCAATCAGTGGTAATGTGCTATCATGATAAACGTCTAGCCCATGTTAAAAATCAGTATCAGCTAATGATCGTAAGTATACTCCTTATCGTTTCTCTTACCGTTTTTACCAACCGTGTTGCATTTTTCGCATCAATCCATCCTCAAAATGTTTATTTGTTTTCAACGGGTGTTAATTCTACTGTTTTTAACGCCGAAAAGAATTCAGATTCTCAACTTTGAACCCTTTGCTGCTCCAAAAATCTTAACCCTCAGTTGTTTGCCAATACAGCGCAAGCTTACGTAATCTTTCACAATGAAATTCTGTCTTAGTAAAATACGGAAAGGTTTCTTATTGCTTTTTCTTCGTTGAGAATTGTTTACCAAACACAAAACAGTAGTCATCATCTAATTCGTTCACGAAAACGATGCTTTGCCTGAAATTCCCATCATGTGACACTCTTTAGGTTTACCTCCGTAATCTCTCCGGAATTGTAAAATTAGAACTGAACTAGTTTACGAAGACATTCTGTGATTGTCCAAAAGAGTAGACGGTACATGCTCAAGACTTCAAAGCTCTTTATCAAAACGAACTTTTAGAAGGAGTCAACTGGACCACCAACTGTGGTCTCATTGACCGTTCAATGACTCGAGCGGATGCTATTAAATCTTTAATTTCTATGCGTTTTGTAAAAAAGACTAGTCAGTTGTCATTAATCTAGAGATTCTTTGGGCGTGATAATTGTTTTCTAGGGTTTCCGTGAACAATTTTGACCATTGAGGAGATCGTCTTATTAACCCTTTCGGAACCGTGTTTATCACACATGGTACACGCGAATTTTTGAGCTTTTCTCGTCATCTATAGACTTCTCGTTAGACTTTAGATAGCCATTCGATAGCTGAAAAAATTGCTGTTCTGATGGTATCCTTGACTTCTGGAAATGTCTTTTTCGGTGAGCTGTAGCGACTAAGAGAAAATCGCGTTTTTTTTCTTCGTAGTGTGCAGTGTGAGTTACACTCGTGTTCACATGGTCTTTTCACAGATTGAAGGTTTTTCACTAAAGTTTCAGTGATCATTCGATAGTTTGAAAAATGATGGTTCTAAATATATACTTCGTTTTTGAATTGGATTTGCAATTGTAGTTTCTTAAGCGCTGTAAAAACAATGAACAAAAACTGCGTTTTGCTTCCAGAGTGCTTTGCTTGCTTCGCTATAGTTTATGCCTGACCTTACAGTAGAATTTTGATAATCGTTCGATAGTCCGAAAAGTATAGATTTTAATAATCAATTAGGCTTTCTTGAACTTATCTCTTAGTGCCCTGAAGGAAGGAAATCAAGATTAGATTCCACACTCTGAGTGAACATCTAGTCTCTTGAACTTCACAGTGGCTGTTTTGGTGATAGTATAGTGAAATTCGTACCTTAGAGACAATTTATGATCAGAAAGAATGATATGTTACTATAGGCCTTCTATAAATGTCTTTTTCTGTAAAAAGAAAGTCCACATGTTAAAAATTACCACTTTTCATTACCAAGCTACCATCAAGGGAAAAATAACGCATCTCCATTTATTACTTATCAATTTTTGACGATATGCAACAGTAATATCAACTATATCAAATAATAATGAAGGGATCTATTGAAATTTGAGCGTGGTCTTAATAAAGCGCTCGAAATAAAGGTATAATATGATAAAAATACCAGCCAAAGAGCAATCGAGTGCGCAAACGTTCTGTGTTAGGTAAAAATTTAGCTTGACATAGGGTGTAAAACGTTCGTCTTCGATGACTCTCTGTAAGGGAGCAGAGCTGCCGAGAGAACTGACTATAAAAATATCGAAAGACGACGGGTTCTGCCCGACTGACGAGTCTGTAAGGACGAAACACGTGTATCGGGCTGTACAAGAGCCCTTACCAGACCACATGACACGTTGGCTCAAATGATATGAAAGGATATGCAACAGTGTAAAACTGAAACGGATTTTTTTTCGATTTATGACTTTTTAAGAAGCTTATGTGGTGTAATTTTTAGCACGCATGGGATAAGCTTTCATAAAGCCCCACAATCATCAATTTGTAGAGTACTTTTGTGGAGAAACTGCACGTTCCTCACCCAAATTTATCAAGTCTTTCACCGATGTTATTGATCTTTTGATTGAAATATTTATTCAGCAAGCAATAAATTATACAACAACCATCGATGATTAGCTGTTCACCCTGAATATCAGTACCGGTCAACATTCACCCGCGTTGCATAGAATTTTGCTTGTTGCATTCATCAAAATATGCGTTCTATCACAATAAACATCGAGTCCTAAAATAATCAGTTCTCGGTTCGTAAATGTCTTCAGTATCATACGACATGATTTTTCTACCTAAATTATAGAAACTTGTCAAACGCTAAAGCGCCTAACAGCACATCTTCAATGAGCAGTATTGAAACAAGGTAAACAAATATAATGCTGACATCGGCTGGACCTCGTGCTTACTTTTTTGCCTTTGTTTCGAGCATAAGCATAAGCATCTACACGTACTACCAATTTCTTATAACATCCAATACAACGTCCACTTCGTGGCAAAGTGACATCGAGAATAAATACGCCTGGGTGTCGGCTGTGGAGCGGCGTGATCTTGTGAGTATTTGAGATTAGCATCCCCAGAACCTTGTGGAGTGTCCACGTTTTTGTCCATGCTCGCGTCTGATTCGTTACCAGTGTCCTCGTCAGCGCTTACAGCCAAGCCTGTGAACATGGTTTCCAATTCTTCATCTTCTAAAAGCTTTCCAGTCTTCTTCTCCTAAGGCTTTCCAGTCTTCTTCTTTTAGAGCTTCCCCGTCTTTTCTAATGACATGGCGACGCTGAAAGGTAAGCTTTCGAATATTCGCAAACAACATAGCAAGTTGTAGTTGTAATGGCGTAATAAACTTACGTCAATAGTAAGATGAGGAAGAGAAGCGAATACTCGTATGCAGCTAAACTACCAAAACCATGACGATGTGACAGCTAGCTAGCGAAAATGCTACAGAGCAATCCACGTAATTGTATATTCTTACCTTTGCGCATCAGCGTTATGGATTCGAGCTATGTGATTGGTTTACTTGATTTACACATCTGGCAGAAGTTTGCAACATGTCTTTGGAGGCAGTGTGTAAGACTCAAGTTTCCCTACTGTAGAAGACCTCTTATTCAAAGTCATAACATCTCTCACAATAGCAACAACTAGCAGCTTTGCAATATCCTCCATAAAAGATAACATTTACGAATAGCAGCTTTACTTGCTTGCGGATCCAATTTCTCACGGTAACCCTCGAGAATAGACATAAATATACGCGGTATAGTTACATTACCCAGATTATGCAGTGGCTGGTATAGCTTGTAGATGATGTGAAATCATCATAGTCTGTGAACTTGAAACAGCAGCCAATCCAGCGCATTGCTGAAGTATCAGGCTTCGATTGTCAGGAAAGAATAGATCTCTACACCCAGACTTTGAATGAAATTTGGATTTACTGAAACAATGATGAAATAGGTGGTAGCCTACTGTACTTACTAGTTCTCCTGAATACGACTGACCCTTCTTGCACAGAAATTTTTTGCAATTCAAAAAATTTCAAACTTCGTCGTGTGAATCATTATATAAATTAATAGAATTGAACGAATCCTTACTCTAAACTTGGTTATGTTAGGAATTATCGATGGCCTGGCATCGCATGCATTGTGCAACAGCTTCTTCTGATATACTGTTCATTGTTTTTCAATTTCCAGTCACTATTATAACTCTTAACTCTATATCCATCTTCGTTGCTTACGCACCAACATCAAGCTATGACGAAGACGAAGTGGAAGCGTTCTATATGGACCTCGAAAAATTCTTCAGAGAAGATCGTACATTCTTCAAGGTCATTGTCGGAGATTTTAACGCAAAAATTGGACTTAGAAGAACGTCTGAAGAACGTCACATAGGGACCCACGGACTAGAATGGAATGAACAGGGTGAGAGGCTATCCGAGTTTATCATGACGACCCAAACCATCCATGGTAACTCGCAATTCCAAAAGCCTCTCTCTCAGCGATCGACGTGGGAGTCTCCCAATGGAGAGTACCATAACGAAATAGATCACATCATAGTAAATCGAAGGTTTTGCCTTACCGACGTCGCTGTTGTTCCAAGTTCTACACGGGATCAGACCATCGCCTCCTTCGCGCAACGTTCCGATTTTCGAGGAGAGGAGAGAAAGCCGCTAAATTCAAACAACGAAGTCCCAGAACTACTATAAACTGGGATGTATTGAAATCATTAGTCGGCTCTTGGGAAGATACCGTTGTGGACAACATCGACGAAGAATACGATCGACTCGTTGAATATCTTCACGTTAGCGCTAAAAAAGCCGAGAGTCCTAAGGTCACGAAGAGACGCTTGTCTCCGCAGACACTCGAGCTGATACGTCAACGTGGAATCGCACGAGCTGCAGGCAACCGAAACCTTCCGTCCGAACTTGCGAAACGATGCAGCGAAGCGATAAAAGAAGACCTCAAAGAGAGAAGAGCAGCAGTTATGGCTGAAGCTGCAGAAGCTGGGAAGAGCATTCGCAAAGCCCAGCGAGGCTTCGCCAACTATAAAACCAAGATGATTGCACTCCGATACCCTGGCGGGACACTTACAGCTTCCAGAAGGGCTATGGAGAAAATCATCCACCAATACTATTCGGATCTCTTCGCTAGCCATGTTCTCTTACCGTCATATAAATTGAAAGAGGACGAATATGTCGTTCCACCGCTCCTTCCTTCCGAAATCGGACATGCTATATCGTCGGTGAAAAACAGAACAACACCCGGTCCAGACAGGATTAGACCAGAACACCTGAAGAACCTGCCGCCAGTTCTCATCAACACCCTGGCTCGGCTCTTCACTCGCTACCTGTCAGAATGCAAGGTTCCCATTCAATGGAAAACCAGCAAGACCGTATTGTTGTTCAAAAAGGGAGACCTTCACGACATAGGCAATTATCGCCCAATCTGCTTGCTATCCGTTGTCTATAAACTCTTTACTCGAGTCATCCTGAACAGGATTGACAGAACACTGGACGAAGGACAGCCATGCGAACAAGCAGGGTTCCGAAAAGGATTTAGTACCATAGACCACATCCACACGATCACAAGACTCATTGAAGTTTTGCGAGAGTACAAACAACCACTCTGTCTCACTTTTATCGATCTGAAGAAAGCCTTTGATTCAGTGGAAACAGAAGCGGTTATAGAGGCTCTGGATAACCAGGGCGTCCCTACTCGGTACATAATGATCCTTCGTGAGCTTTATAAAGATTTTATGACTCAAATATCTCCATTCTACAACAATATCACCATTGACGTAAGAAGAGGGGTTCGACAAGGCGATACAATTTCGCCAAAACTATTCACTGCCACCTTACAAAACGTCATGCGAACATTGGAATGGGAAGAAATGGGAGTGAAAATTGACGGTCGACAATTAAACCATCTTCACTTTGCTGACGATATCGTTCTCATAACACCAAACATCAGCCAAGCAGAACGAATGGTGACTGATTGCGATAACGCCTGTGGAAAGATTGGTCTTCAACCGAATCTAACGAAAACAATGTTCATGAGGAACGGATAGGTTTCTAATGCCCCATTCACGCTCAACGGAACGACAATTTCCGAATGCTCCAGTTACATCTATCTAGGTCGTGAAATCAACATGATTAACGACCTAGCCCCAGAGTTGAGCAGGAGGAAACGAGCGGCTTGGGGAACGTTTAAGAGCATCGAAGATGTAGTGAAGAGGACAAAGAACATCCGACTCCGTGCCCACCTTTTCGACTCGACAATTATCCCTGCCCTAACGTATGCAGCAGAATCCTGGTCGCTACGTAAGCAGGATGAAAGATCACTTGCCGTTATCGAACGCGTAGTCGGAAGGTCGATGCTAGGAGTATCCCGTATTTCGCAAATGAGAGAAAGGATCCGAAGTTCCGACCTACGTCAACGATCGAAAATCAGAGACGCCGTTCTACACGCCAGGGTATCGAAAATAAGGTGGGCAGGACACGTGATGCGCTTCAACGACAACCGATGGACGAGAGCCGTTACCGACTGGATTCCTCGGGACGTCAAGCGCTCTAAAGGAAGACCACTGACCCGTTGGTCCGATTTCTTCACGAAAGCGATGGAAGAAAGATATGATGCTCAGCGAATTCCTAGAGCGAGGAGGACCCACTGGGCTACTCTTGCACGCGATAGGGAAAAATGGAAGAGTTGCTGGTACCCGCTCGAGTCACTCGACGATCAACGGGACGACAGGTGATACAGGTGATCCTTTTTCCAGGATGGTGAGCCAGCTACCCCAAAGTTCAACGCGCATGTAGAGAAAGACGGCAAGTTGATCTTAGATCCATTCGCGGCAACAGACGTCGGTCAGTACTCGTCGCCTGATCAGGGACCAATAGTTAGTTTACTATTTCTTCATATGTCGCAAAAATAATGTCTCTTTCGTTAAAGTACAACCGATGTGAATCGTTCAAAATACAAGCTTACACTTGGATATCATGTTGGTCGGAGCAAATTGTCTACTAGACTGATGCTTGTTCTTTTTCATCTAATGCATAGTTTATTTCAATATGTCAAAAATGATCGACTACATCATTATATTCTTTGTACAACTTTTTACCATTGACAGAATGCCAGCATCACTGTGATTTCGTAGTAAAAGGGAGCCTTTCTTTTCAAACATAAGCGTTATCCTTGCACTAAGAGCACACGAGTGTGTAGAGAAAATCTTGAAGTATCGTAATATTACAAGGAACCTCAGACTTTTACCCAAAATGACGAAAAAGCCCTAATCAGATACCGAAAATCGGCGATTTGCACGGCGTGTGGCTATTACAACTGGTGGTCCCGAAAGGGTTGATGTGCGTTTGATATCCCAAGGAATCGTGATCGTAACAACTCTTGTTCAGCAGTTGTCGTTGAAGCACATTACGTTTCTATCTCTCCTGATATCTGACATTATGGCACGTAGAACACTGTTTCTATTTGCAATCGTTGTCGTACGTCAGAGCATTGGATTTTTTTTCTTATTTGTGTGAGTCGACATTCTCCCATAGCCTTTTCTACCATGTGTTCGATAATGCTCAGTGACTTTTTATCGTTTTACGAAGCAACCAGACCCATCATCCAAACAGTTTCGGCGTGGTCCTATTTCTGGCAGTCTTATTTATGAAGACATTTTCTTAGAGCTGCGTAGATCTGAATAGGCCCTTGGTTATGGTAGTATCGGGAGTCCGTTTTTGAACTTTGCGCTTTTTCAGCTAAGTGCAAAAAACAAAAAGGAAGGTCCGGTGTCATGTCTAACTTTGGGACACTTGATGTTGATGCGTCAGCGGCCAAGGTGGTCGAAGCCGGTATTGATCTACAGTGTCTGAAAAATCTGTGATAACGAGGACGTCAGATCTGCCGACACCTCTACTAGCAGATGTTTCGAGTTCCGACAGGCACTTCTCTCTGTCATAAATACCTTGAGTAGGCAGCATGTTGTCTCATCCACTTTGATGACATATTTTATCCTTTTGACATTCATGATCAGGTTCTCCTTAGAACACTCGGATGATGCGAGTGAACACGTATTGAACGTATAGATTTTGACCTTGGTCTGACGTGATTTAGCCCAGAATAACCGTCAAACCCTTGCAGCCTCTCCGTATTCGTTCTACAAAACACTTCCCTGTCGGGAGCTCTTCCAAGGTCTTCGTAACGAAGCCCACTTATCCTACTTGTGTGAACGTGGTGTAATGATACTCATTGGTCGCTTGCTATTCTCTCACAGACTGGGCAAGGCATAGCTTATTTGTTGAAGGTGACTCCTAACCGCCTCCATACGCTTCACAGTTACTCGACTGTGCATTATGACCAAATTTGTTCACACAACCCAATCCACGTCAATGAGAACACATCCATACCAGCATGCATGAATGTGTTCATGTAAATACAGAAGGTACTGTCAGAAACAGTGGCGCTGCAGAAACAGTGACTTCATCCATCGCGTGATCTCTTTGCCTCTCAGGAAACTAGAAATCTCATTTGGTCCACTCATTGTATGCCACGTGATTACTGCTGTGTATACTCGCGACTAACCGACCAGAGATTCCATTTTTATGAGGAGTGCTCGTGATTCGACAATCACTGAACGATATCCACGAAAAGTCGCATGGGCAGGACTCACACGCAAATTTAAACATCTTTGTACATTACGGATATAAGGTTGGCCATATGTAAAGCCGGGCACTGTCGGAAATTTTCAACGTTTTGATTTTTTGCATATTTGTGCGATCTGCGTTTTTTTTTCCTCAACATGAATTCGCAGTCAAACCACAGCAGTTTTGATATTTTATACTGTGTCAAATATTGAAATACTTGTCACATCAGTAGGTATAGCCTTTGAGACAATTTGTTTTGAGAAGCTTAATTGTACAGATTCTGATTTTTAAAGGTAGGATGCTGGTAGCGACAAAATGTTCAACTATCGCAATATGAACTTATTTCTTCGTAATTTCAGAATGAACTTGACTCGCTATACTATGCCGGTGGTCAGTGGTCCATTTTCAATATCTCTAATCTTGGTGCAGCTATTGACTCTTGTCATGACATTATGGGTGTTAAGCCTGTTGCTCCGCAATATGTTAAATGGGATCCAACACCATTTGGTTAGTTCAAAGTTTCAAAAAAACAATTGTTTGAATGTGATGCAATTCAATTCTACTTCTATGAAATTTAGGTTGGTCTCCTCGACCGGAAGCAGCGCTTGTATTAGGTCGTAGCTGTGCTGTCATATACCCTGACCTTATACCTGGTGTGCAGCCAGATTTGTTTACGTTTCCTCACCAGTTTTTCACACCTGGAGAAGATCTGCTGCTGGCTCACGCCCTAACACAGTTTCGACATATTCCGCACTCTAATTCAAATAATCCATTTGGGAGGTTGTTACTTAGAGTCTAAACATTCTGATGGATGATTTTTGTATTCAAAAATTTTGTAAGTTGCTGAGTGTTAAGTAGTTTTTAGGTTGTACTGGATAAAAAGAATGCTACTGCCTTGTAAAACGATCCAACAAATCCGGAACCACCTACGCATTGCACGGCTGCACAACGAGGGTCAAGTGAATCAACGTAATCCACTGTATCAGATAATAATAGTAGGACCCACGTTTTGATTGTCATCGAATTGTGGCAGGGTGAAGATTCGTTGTTTTAGCAAGCCCTTGAAGGTGTGTGTCATCTTCGATTTCCTTTTGAACGGCCAGTGGCTCGCTATGGAACGTTACAAATGTGGCCCGAGGAGGAGAGGCCAATTTGGTACAATGTGGGTGTTTTGCGCACATTTAAAAAAATGCAGTTTGCTTATTCTCATATATAAATATGTATATGAATGCATATGTATACATATGTATATACGTATATACATTAAATGTACATATACGTAGATGTGCACACATATATACTTGCACATGTGTGCAATTATGTAACATGCACTCATGTGTCTTACATATATATATATATATATATATATATATATATATATATACATACATATATGTATACGTATATGTACATTATATCATACACATATATACCCACATACACACATGTATATATATATATATATATCGTATATGCACGTGTGCACATGAATACAGATGTATGTATATGTATAAATCTCGTGAGTAAAATTATTATTGTTCTCGAACCGGTTTGTACTCTTGTTGTATTATGTTTCGAAACTTTATATAATTGAAGTAAAAGGCTACGAAAGGTAACACCGAGTCGTTAAATGATTACTTGTCAATTTCGAGACATCATTGTCCACATACACTGCTTTCCAGCACCAAATAGGTAACAACGGGACGAGTTTTTGCTTTCCACTCAGTTCTCTTGGGATTTTTTGAAACATCATAACACTGCGAAAGAGTATTAAAAAAACATAGGGAGTTCTGGAATTATATACATATATCTTTCCAGAAATTTCTAAGAAACTTCTGTACAAATGGTCCGACTGAAATAATTCCACGTGAGAATGTCAGCGATCGTAAATCGCCTGAGGTAGCAGTATCTGATGCACCTCTGGTCGGCATCCCAAGCGTCTATTCCATGAGTTCCCCCACTCAATCAAATAACGGAATCGCGAGCTGTTCTGTGACTTATGAGGTAATGACATTCTCGAAATCTTCTTCAAATAATTGCTTATAACGTAAATAGCTTGCAACTAACACCTCAAAAAGTATCAAGAAGACATACGAAGGTACAGACAAGTTGCCTGTGTTGGCGACCAGAGGATGACATAATAAGGGTATTCATAATGTGAGAATGGAAATTTTGGTTACTTAGTCAGTTACAGCAAGGCTGTCAAATAGAAATATGACTGGATTTGCGCGGTTCTTTATTATCCTAGGTGATATATCCTAATTTTCTTCGTTAAGCCAAACATGAGGTGTTATATGATTTCTTTATTCATCAACAGCCACGTGTTTGGAAGTTTCGTATGATTCATTTACCTTGAAATGATGGCGTGGAGCTAGCGTGTACTCACAAGTTGACGTCTTATCTATCACTCTGTGATGTGCTCTGCATCCCATATTTGAGCTAACGTTTTCAGGTTGATGTCAATTTTCATCACAACAACGATCACTTGATGTCCTGTGTTGATGCGCAGCCGACTTCTTACTGTTATGTAGGATATTCTAATTTTGTTTGTGCAAGAAGTTCAAAGTCAACTTTTTTTTCTTTGTAGGAATCTGCTAATGCCAGCTTTCCATCAAGTTGTGCTGTAACGACTGCTCAAAGCCAGCAGAACGCTCCACATGCTGCCAATATCTGCATTTCGGATCCTTATCGATCCAAAGAAACAAATGTAAAGGACGAACTGGAAATTCATCAGCGGCCCACAACGTCATACTCGCAACTTAACTCAGAAGAATCACACCAAAAATTGCTAGATTCATCTGTTACTAATATTGGCGACCTTATGATCGTAGATGATAATGCCAAGCCTGAGGTATCCGCATTATCACTGAACTTCCCTTTTCACTCCCCATCATCCAGTTTGGCTGAACCTCAGTTTAGCGTATTTGAGCCTAATAAGGACTTCATTATACTGCCTACCGTGCACCCTGAGGAGATGCAGTTGCCAAAGTCGGAGTTTTCTTTCCGACCGGAATTGGAAGAGGTTCGTGGCTTTACAGTTAAAGTTTGACATTTTATGAGATAAAATTTTGGAGATGTTCGTTTGTTCTGTACAGAAAATTATTTGAACTATATAGTTCTTGACGTTGTATTGCCAGATAATGTACTGTTCGTTTGCTGTTCATTTTTTCAACCGAGAACTATCACAGTCAGTCTTTGCCCCTCTTCTCGTTCGTTTTTAGATTTACTCGATACTTTCATTATGTTCCCTCTATATACCGAGCAAGGATGAATTGTGGTTTCGGCAAAAAATCGCTCAAAATGCAGATTTTCACAAACAACCGATTCTATATACTATTCGATTATTTCTCTAAATATATTCGGTTGCTCCACAAGTTCTCGGCATTGGAGCAGTAAACACTAAATTGAGTTACCGGAAGTAATTAGTATTGCATGGTTTTGGTATCCTTCATCTGCGCATTTTTTTTTTTGAAAACATTTTGGTACACAACTTGCTTTAATATGGAGCTCTCGTGGGAACAAATTAGCTTGCTACTCATGCATTAATGGTGTGTAGGGAAGGATGGTGGTGAAACGGCGCGCAAGATTAATGGAGCTTATAGTAGGCGGCCCGAGCGCTACTGATCCTCCAAACTGTTCCCCCCTCCCCTTCTTTGGTTTTGAACTTCGCGAATCACTTCCTAGTCGTCCTTTTGGCAACCGTATCATTGCCACAAACTCGATTAATCTTGTGCGTTGTTCCCCTATGACCCATTCATGCATGATTAGCAGCGAATTTTCTCCCAAGACAGTTTCGTTCGTCTGAAAGCAAGTACAGGCAAGTTGTAAGCCACAAATTTTTTCCAAAGAAAATTCTCAATTGAACGATACCAAGATCATGCAGTTTCAATCACTTCTGGTTAATCAATTTGGTGTTTATTGTAGTGCCAAAACTCATGGAACTGCCTGATATACATTCAGTAGTTGAAATTGTAGATTTAGATCTCCTTATAAAAGTTCGATAGGACGAGATATGTTTTCATTGCAGGGCGAAATTATTAGCGAAGAAAGCTCCTTGGATGCTCCTAAAAAACGAGGTCGACGTTCCATTTTGAAAAACTCTCCATCAAATCGAGGAGGAATTAAACGAAAACGTGCGGGGACACATAGAAAACGAAGAGAACATGTATCAAAATCTGTAAGTTCACCACCGAAATGTTTGACAAATTGAATCAAAAAGTTTTATTTTCCCGCTTTCCTGATTTACTTCTCGGTGTTTTTGCTATTTACTGCGAACGCCAGATAAGTCAAAAAGGAGATGTGGTATCCGCATAAAGCCAAACTCAGAAAGACAATTATGTTCACGAGCAATCATCTCCATCTAGTATACGGTTCTTTTCTGTTAGACGAAAACAAATGAACAGACGACAACTTGCGCTGGAAAAGAACTTTTCACGAGAGTGTTAGTACTTATTCAAAAGTTCCAATATCGGGAGACTGCTGTATGCCCGTTTTTTCAAGAAAACCTTTATTCAAGGCTGTAGCAAAAAGAAATATTCTATTCCACAAACGCATATTTCTCGCAAAACAGAGCTCTTCCGTTTGATAAATCGTAACAATTCGATAACGTAAGTTTCTGCCATTCCAGCGTTTTGCTTATTTTCTGAGGAGACCATTTCACTGCAATGTAACAATGAACTTAGGATTGAGTTTCACATACGCGCTCATTGTCCAATGTGTTTACGCGCCCGTAGATCGATACGTGGCCAATCGATCGCACTAGCGCGACTCACGTGTGTGGTGCGATTTTTGTTGCTGAATTTAGGACTTTTCCTCGCTTTGAAAGAAATCGCAGATAAAACGTACCCGTCTGATTCTACAAGATTTTTTCTACACGTTCATAGTACTTTTTATGCTTACAGCAAAGTAGCTCCAGAAGTTTTGGCGCTAGAGCAGTGAGCATCAAATCTATCAACCAGAAGTAATTAAAATTGTATGGTTTGAGATCAATCAATTGTGCATATTCTTGCGAAGATATTGGTATACAACTTGTCTATAGTTGCTTGGCGATGGAGCTGTCGTGGGAACAAATTCGCTTTCCACTTATACGCGAACGGTCTGTAAGGAAAAATGCTAATGAAGTGGCGCGCAAGATTAATGGAGCCTCCTGTGGGCGGCCGAGCGCGACTGATTCTCTGGGCTGTTTTCTCCATTTTTGAACTTTTGCGAACCACTTCCTAGCCATTCTTCTGCAACCGCAACATCGCCCCAAGTTCCGTTAAACTTGTGTAGCGCTTCACTAGCATTTTCCATACAAACCATTCGTGATGAGTAGAAAGTCTTAGCAGGAATACGCGCTATTGAACGACGCAAAAATCAAGCAATTTTGAATACTTTTGGTTATAGGTTTGGTGTTTATTTCTCTAGTGCCAAAATTTATGGAATGGCCTAATTTTACTTTGCTGGAAGCATGAAAAGCATATGAACGCGCAGAGAGAATTTTGTAGAATTAGAGTCATACGTTTTCTCTGCTTTTTTTTACATAAGTAGAAAAATTCTAAATGCAACAACAAAGATCACATCACACATATGAATCGCGCTAGCGCAATTGATTGGTCGCATATTGATTTACGTCCACGCACATACACTAGCCACTGAAGCGAGCGGCGTATGTGAAATACAATCTTGCTCTGCACTGCAGTGAAACGGTCCGTCCAGAAAAGAACCTAGCGTTGGGATTATGATAACTCCAGTTATCGATGGTCACTCGTAGTTCCAGGTAGCAGTATCTGTCCTGTAAAAGATATGCGTATGTGGAGCACGAATGTTTTCTTTGCTACAGCATTATAAAAGAGCCTTTTTTTGAAAAAAGAGGCACGTAACGCACAAGTCATGAATCCGAGCTTTCGAATGAATACTAACACTCTTTTAAAAAGTTCTTGTCCAGCGAAAAGGATCCTTTCTTCATTCGCCCTGGCATAACAAAAATTAGCACATTTTAGTTACCTCTGGTTGATGTATTTGATGTTGTTGCTCTATTGATAGAACTTATGGACCAACCGAATAAAAGCGCTACGAATTTGAAACATAATTTTATTTCCGCTACGGCGTATAAAAAGGCATCAAGAACGAGCACTGACGGCAATTCACCGAGATTTGAACTTTCATATAGTGATTTTTGTCTGTAGAACGCGTTTTGCCACGCGGTACTTTTCGTTTGTTGCGGTAGATCAACCTCAAACTTGACCAATCAAACCGATATAGGTACATTATAGTACAGCAATAACAAGGCCGCGATGTCGATAGACTCACCGAGAACTTGGGTGAATACAATGTGATCAATAGTTGAAAATGTGAGAGATGAGCAATCATATGAGTAATGCGGATAGGGTTCCTGAGTTATACGTGCTAAGTATAATGAGGAGCAGGCACCTGTATCATAC